>JAMBLF010000651.1:0-213313 GCA_030578115.1 Leucoptera coffeella | reverse complement strand
AATGAGTTTTATTTCAATTGTCCAATATTTGAAAAATGGGCCCTCAATCCAGATGCACACTATTAAGAGTCAATATAAGTCGGTCTTAATAGATAAGTCTCATTTGTTAATATTAAAATGATGACAATCTCTTTTGCTTGAGTAATTTAGTTAGGCTTGAGCAATTGCCGTCGTCATTGCAAGAAATTTAGAATACTCACAACGAAAAGCTAGTATGCAATATGAACTGACGGACTGTATACAAATTCTGAGTTACTAATATTTTTATACTTACATTATGAAATGAAATGCCTTTATTCAAAATAGGGATCGTAAAATCACTTATTGAAAGTCAAAAAAAACTTTTTTACATGAAAAATTGTCATTAAAATTAGTTAATCTTTAAAAAATTTAATAAATCAAATTAAACTATTGGCATGTCGTAAAGAAAAATCCTGCAGAGAAGAAGTGCCAAAAAACTCTGCAGACATTATTCAATACAACTTCAGTTAAACAATCCATCAGAAGTATTACTTAATATTAATAATAGTTACTTATATATTTTTCCTCTCCACCTTTCATTAACATGTTCGCGCTCACCCATCCATCAAGTGTCCACAATAAACACGGCTCAACATCGATGATGGAACAATTACAGTTGTAGTTCAATTACAATACAATGCAACATGGAAAGGCGGTAAAAGCCATTAGGCTAAGCAGTTGTGGCAAATTGCTGGAAAACAATCAAGCGATTTCTTATTGATTTCGCACATAACTCAACTACAGTAGATGTTTTTGCACAGCACTGCCATCTATCAATCTTCTTTATAATGAGTGTGGCTGAGGGAAAAAAGGGAACGATTTAATTACGAGTACACATCTTTCTTAGTAAGGTGATGTGGTGGGATGACGGTGAAAAGATGTAAGTTCTGTGAATTCTAAGTTGTTGTATTGTGGTGCGTTAACAACTTAACTAAATATTATATAGTAAAGCTGTCAAAAATCAGATTAAATGTTCGTAAAAGGATAAAAATTACGTATTGTATTAAGTCTATTTCAAAAGAAATCCATCCATCTCATTCGGGGTAAACAATAACATTATGACTTTACAGAGAATGTCCCTTTTTTTAACAGCTGTCATGAATACGAAATTTTTACATAACTCTAGCCCTGTTCTCATTTGCTCTCTTGTATTCCGGGAAGAAAGACAGCTAGTTAATTTTACGAGACACAAGCTAGTCTAGACGCCCTATGTTCAATACATCGCATTGTTACTTTAATTACAATCTCAGCTTCATCGTAACCCATTCCATGGCATGATAGTATGCTCCATCGCTCTGTACTAAGCTAAGTGCCCATACAACTATAAAACGTTTAGAATCATTTTTTCCCACATACGTACGAGTGTCGCGGCCTCTCCGTTGCCATGGAAACGGGGCAAAAACAACATGGTTTCCCATGTAATTCGCGTTATTATATCTTAACTGGCAACAGGTAATCGTTGGCTTTTTGCTCACGCTTTTTCTACAGATTGAAATCAGGTGTGAAAGTATGGATAATGAACATTGTTAGCGCGTAAAAAGTTGATTAATATACATAAATAGATACACGTCTCGTTTTCCTATAAAAGTATACTGTGATATACATAGATTTGAAATCCCGTTTTCAATCTTAGCTAATATCTTAATCTATCCCTTTATTTACACATATCATCACGTTGCCAAATACACGTTACATCACGTTGCCAAATACACATCATGCCCGTTTCCCTACAAAAGCGTTAGCAAAATATACATAAACAGATATACGTTTCGATTCCCTATATAAGTATACGCTGAAATAGATAAATTGATTATATATTACTGATATCAAGATTTTAAATCCCTTTTTCAATTTTAACAATTTACTTTATCTTTGATGCATTTTCTCCATACGGGTATAGGTAGTGCTAATGTCACCTTGATTCAATACATCACCCTTTGATTCCTTTGCCAAATACATACACATCATGCCTGTTTCCCTACAGAGGCATAGACCAAATATTATACAGACTAAATACAGACAAACTACGGTTTAAAAGAGTTGGTAGGTCGCTTTTTTCGCAGTAATTCAGAGCGGCTCTCCAATGTACACTTATCGGCTCCCAGGGCGTCCATTAGCCATATTCTTCCATTACCAGCCACACCTCCGGCTTCCGGTGCTAAGCGACTACTTGTAATTACAGGTAATAAGGAGCCACGGGCCGTGAAACTCTGCCGACCCCCTCTACAAAGTGACTGTGATATGCCTTAATTGGTAGGTTCACACAGATTGAACGGACCGGAGCGGGCCTCTTGTGGGTTCTGTAAGACGGTGACCCTTAAAGGGTTAAGGGTCGTTTTTCTAGGTGATGTGGTTGTATAGCTAGATGAAGATAGTTTTATATAGATAGGTAAGAGTACCTACTACCTACGTAGGTAGTTAGAAGTGATATCTGTTTAAGGATATGGATTAGGTACTGTGTGATATCAGGTTAGGCTGAGGAAAATATAAAATTGACATTGTCTATGTCAAAATATGTCATATGTACAAAAAACAACTACTGCATTTCATAATACTGCCAAAGTAATAACAATGACACCTTTTAAATATTATAAAACACTGTCAAAGGCAAGTTATTAAACTCTAATGTCACCTCTTCAGTGTTAGTGATAGCACGTAAGCTCTTAGCATAGCAAGCTAGTTTCAATCTAAAATCCCCAATCCGCATAGGTCCAGATACCAATTGTTTATTCATTTATGACCGGTAACAACTCACCGGCAATAAAATGTAAACGAAGTCCGTTTTTGTTGGCTGCGTCCGTTTAACAATGCCGTAAAATATGTGGAATTAACGAGAAGTGTCATTATCCACAATAAAGGGAAGTGGGGTGCACAATGATCGATATTACGAATAATAAAGTAAATACAATAAATCGATTTCCCGGATCGAATGCGCAATCGATTCCCGTGACACGGCGGCCATCCGTGGCGATATAATTCAATAATTGCACCGGGGGTACAGTCGCTTGTGGAGACAACTGAATATACTAAGGCTATAATAACGATAATAATACGCTTCAATAAAGGCATTAAAATCATTACTGTCTTAATGAAAACTGCCTCTTACAACGATTGAAATTGTTTCAAAACTTCAAGAGCACAAATATTACAAATTAGAAATATTGAATAAGATTGCAAATAATTCTATAACTACCAGAGTACAAGCATAAAACGTGAAGTAAAAATTATGCATTTTCTTTTTATTTCAATTACTAATAAAAACTGATAATATAGTACACAAAAAGTCACACTGCAGGATAGTAGCTCGATTACAGTAAACCAGATTGGTAGCTGTGGTAATAGCTTCCACAAAACAGTCGAATTATTGAAAAACCCTACTATACGTACATTACTTGCTACTACAAGTGCCCATATCTACGAGTATTCTTATACATATATTATTATTAGGATTATTATAAGGAGAATTAGTCCATTTTCTTAGGGTATCGTGTGGCTGTACCTCCGCAATGGCACAGGGCGGATGCGCCACCGCACCTCATGTGGCCGCCGTAGCGTGAACAGGACACGCGATAAATCCTGCTTAACAGGGCCACGGAGACATTTGGCCACTTCTGTACTATGCGTCCAAGATACCCCAATACTGAGGTAAGGTTTAATAGCGACATGGGTTACCACCTGTCACATTGAGTACTGACTATCTGGTCAACACGTGGGTTCGAGATACATAGAATTATTATCTCCGCAATAGCGTAGATAGATACTCGAACCTATGACAACCCCGGAAGGTTTTATGGTCATGAAAGCGTTTATCTTTTGTGGAGTAAGATTGCTTTATCCGAAGATTAACGTTGAGAGGATTTTTCATACTTAGTGAGGAGTATGGTGTATCTTCAAAGACATAGATCTCTAAATTTGTTTAGAGTCACGCTTAAATGTTCTACGTATATACAAGAAATATCTCTACACTATAGGGCAGGCAGAGATCACGGATCCAAATTTATGTCGATTCTAGCAAACCCCAATTTTGTAAATATTTAGCTGTTATTGGTACTTATACATTACAATTCTTAATAGGTTGTCTATTAAACCATAATAAGTTTTAAATGTTGTCGCAAAATCATTGTTAAGTCAGCATACATACAATTAAGATGCACAAAACCTCAAAGACATAATAACTACAACAAATTAAGTTCAACTACTTAAACTGAGCTGGCTTTAATATTATATTATTGCCAGGTTGCCAGCCCATTGCCCAATAAATTCCATTCACCCCTCTCTTAGAACAGAATGGGCTCTCAATCACTATATCGATTGCAAGAGACCCAATCAGTCACTGGGTGCTTACAAGTGGCGTGTGTGTAAGTGGAGAGTGACCATGTGGAAGGGACGAGACAAAAGTCACTTTCACGGCTCTATTCCCTAGCGGGGGACCAGGGTTACAAGGGTTAATGGAAGTGTAAGTAGATGGAATGTGATAGGTTAATTTTGTTGCCTTTTTTGGTACACATTAGGTATTGGCAAGAGTTGATAATAAAAATCTATTGGCTTGTTTAAGACTTATTATATTGGGTGCTAATAAGGCCTTATGTTATGTTAGTTTTAATCTAAATACTGTGTAAAACTATATGTATGTTACACCAGATAAGGCAGCCCGTACTGAAAGTGACTATAAGATGTATAAACCCTATTTACGAGTACACATGTCACACAAATTAAGTTTCTTTGTCTTCGTGGACGATGAGCTAGAAAAAGACAAACGCGTTCACGACCATTAACCCTTGCGGTAGTCAGAGGTTCAGGTGCCCATGTCCGCAATTGCGAAGGTAGTAATTCTATGGCCACCTCGAACCCACTTGTTGACCAGATAGCCAGTACTCAATGTCACAAGTGGTCAGCCATGTGCTAGATACTTGTCAATTTATCTAAATAGTTCTGTTAAAGGTTACAAAGTATGACCAGTATTATATTTAAATTTCTTTCCCCGCAAGCAATAGAACTTAAATATATTTAAGACTAATATATGTATATAGAGAAGACGGTTAGAAATGTAATAAAAACATTCTGAATGGCAGCGTATGTCCACTGGTTTGCCCCAAGACGAGGGTAGGCCGTTGGGGCGCCCTCTAGTGCGAGGCGCAATTATATTAAGATTACATATTTATCTCGGGAGACGACCGATTTCTTATGGGGATTTTTGGGGACGAAGGAATTTGGGGAGCTGTTAAGTCCATAAATAAAAATAGACCAGTTAAACTATTATATAAGCGTAATTGCAATTTTAATCTTTTAAAACTTATTCGTTGCATTCACTGTTAGTCGATTTCCGAATTGCATCGATTCATACAGAAAAAAATCTCGTGTCTGTAAAATCTCTTAATTCTTTATAAAAGTTATTATGAATCATTAGATTATCGGCGTAACGTACAGAGAGACATTCGATAAACATTTTTATTTACCGGTACCATTAACTACCTATTCTATGACTCATTTATAAACAGCTCCCACCCCATACAAAGTAGATCAGACGTTGAGCCCCATATTGATTCGGGGCTCAGAAGTCAGTTGATGTTATCATTGTTTTAAATGCCCTCCTCCACTTCCTGGGAGATGGATGAGCATCTTTATGCTGCTGTTAATTCCGATGGCGGAGATAAGGCCTTTGCAATGTGGTGGTTGATTGCGCGTGCTTTGATGAGTCACTAGGAACATAGTTGTTAGATACATGCATTTAAGCGGTGTCTAAGTGTGCTAGATGTTAAAGGCTAGTTGAAAATACTTAATTAATAGGTATTAAAATGTATATTGAATGGTTTAAAGTCTATTTTTGTAAGTTAGAGTCAATATTCAGCTTGCCTTATACACTATACGAGTAATACTGCAACATAAATATACCTCAAAATAGATATAGCAAACTAGGGAGTTCTCCAAAGATAACTTATATAAATACATGTGCTAAATTGATTATTGTAACTTTATTTGTATGGCTAAGTATTATATTTTAATCGTCATTTTAAATGACGTACTCATAACCTGTCATAGCTATCTGATAAGCCGTAGGCTAAATATGGAAGACTATCATATAGAGCATTCATATACAATATGAATGTACATATGTTCAAAACTACATGTTTGACTGAAACCTGAAACACCGATTATTAAACCATCTTCCTGCACCAAGCTACATCTATAACAAAACAACATATTATTTATAATTAATTAGACCTCGTGTAAGACACACTCAATCGATTGAGTCGCGATAACTCACATCCCCTCCGATAGTCTGTGAGCAGCATGTGACGAAAACATGAGGCCCAACCGAGCGGAAGGCTGGGGTGGACTCTGCTCATTAGTTTAGCTTGAGCCTGCTAATCAGGGACTTAGGAGAGTAACTAGCTGTCTTAGTAACTAGTTGTTTTTCTGTCTGTCTTAGGAGGGATGTAGAAATGTTCGAAAACTGTGTGTTCAAAAGCTATGTGTCTGTTGTACGAAGTAAGAGACTAGAAATTAATAAAAAAACATAAAATTAATAATAAAGACATATTACACAAATTAAACTAGCACCTTGGTAAGTTCGTTTAAGACTTGTGTTAAGGGTACTAGTCAACGTATATTTAACAAATATATTCTATTATATATAGATAAATACATATATAATCAACGACCAGACTGAAAAGCAGAAGACAAAGGTAGTTCTTAACTTTGCCTCCACCGGGAATCAAACGAAACTCACGATTAGCGTTCAAGTGTTTAACCGATCGCGCCACGGAGGTCGTCAATGGGAAAAAATGGAATTTTGAATTGCCATCGTATAGTACTACAAGTAATGCAGATGTAAGGAAGGGTTACGTTGATAGTTCAGTCAATCTGTAACATATAGAAGGATATGAAAGTGTGTGTAAGTGATACAGAGTGCCCGCAAATTGTTTAATTCATTACTACCATATAGTAAGGAGGAATGGTCAAAACAATTGAGTTTAAATGGAAAATAAAAAGCGAGTAAACATTATTGATATTAATGGCCGCTATGAAAAAGGAGTCACCAGTGTTGGACACTCAGCTAGGGGCACACTTCGGACCTAACTACAATCTGGCATAAACATCTTGTCCATTATTCCAGTAAACATCTGCACTGCACAAATAATCGTTACTTCTATATAATTAGCTCCCAGCGTGATCTATGTTGTTCCATGACACAGAGTTACACAGCTCATTATTTCTTATGAATTGTCGTCCGAACCAACTAAGATAGTTGCAACTCACTTAACATATTTTAGGCGTACGCTTGGGTATCCTACAGTTAGCCATCACAGACTCATTAATTAATGGAAATTCAACTTTCTATCTCACTTTAAAGTAAGTTATGTAAGTATACCTCAATCCCATATTAGTGCGACTAGTACAATGGGTTTCCAATGGGTCGTAATCGGTTTATGGCCACTTCCCAACACCTGAGGCACTGGCTCTCTTAGGAGGCTGCCTAATACAACCTTTGACACATATTCACAACCGTTATCATAGGGACGGTTTAGAGAACTTCAAGGTACAAAACAGCAGTAAATATGGAATCGGGTATATAGATATTTTAATGAATGAATTTAATGCTGTCTTTTTGTAGATTGTGAATAAGAATGACAATGAATATGACTCGATATTGATAAACTATTTTCATATCATGTAACTATTGAACCTCAAAGGAGTCAAAAGTGAAGATAGAGCATAAACTAGTTGTTAATGTTAATCGTAGTTGTGTAGTTCGAAACAAAAAAGTAGTTTCGTTTCTTATAAACACACAAAACTTCTACAAAGCCAAATTTGCATACGCCATCAATTTTACCCTAAAACGCAATAAAAAAAGGGACGATTTTGAAAAAAGAAACTTTACCCATTTTCCGCTGATTACTGTCATTTTTCGAAAAGAAAAAACCCCATCAGGGCTAATGGCCTACAAGTGGCGAACAAAAGACAATCACGATCTCATTAGACTAAACGGTGGCAGTCACGCGACGCGAACACGTGCGTTCTGTGCACCTCACACACATGCATACTAAGGCTAAGGTACAAAGGTCGATAGAGCCTTTGGGAATATCCTTGCAAGGTCAATATCTTTAGTGGGCAAAACATGAAGGTCCATAGATAAAAACCAATAAGTAACTTCTACCAAATAATACACTCTTCACGTTTACTCGTGTGTTGATAAGATACAGGATGTTTTTCATACACTGCTGCGATGGTTGAACCAACAATGGAAATGAATTATTAGAAATCAAGTAATTTTTAATTCAATATTTCACTTACAGTATAGTACACTACACAAACTTACCAGTAAGACATATATGCTTCCAAAAGTGACGAAAATGATTTTCTGGTGGCCAAAGATAATAACAATGACCACAGTATTTTAATCACTGCTACGCTGAAACGTATTACATAAATTTGTTTGCGTTTGTTTTAAAGCTTTCATAGACGATTTGACGACCTCCGTAGCGTGATTAATTAACCACGTTCATAAACCAGCCACCAATAAACCAGCGTTCAGCTAATCGTGTCCGGGTCCTGCGTTCGATTCCCGGTGGAGGCAAACTTAAGAACTACGCTATTCTTATGCTTTCTATAATATAATAAGTATATATTTCTTAAATATTCATTTGCTAGCTCCCGTACCACAAGTCTAAAATGATCTTACCGAGGGGCTATTTCAATTGGTGTTAGTGTCCCAAATATTATTATAGTTCCAATTCCCTACCAAAAAGGTCGTTAAACAAATTCAATTTTGTAACGGTTTAATGCGTTCAACTATTAAATTGGGCTTCTACCTAACAGGGATCTTTTGTGCTATAGACGTGCCGCTGTGAGCCATATATCTTATTCAAGGGCAATAGGTATCACAATGGATGTTTGGACATCGGGGAATGGGCAGAGACAATTTAATAATTGAGTGCTTTTAAACGGCGCCAAACAATGGCGGATGACGCCCCACGTGACATGCGGAGCCTAAATAAAGATTTCTAGATGGACTTTATTTAGGGTTGGCACTAATGCGTCTGTCTAATAGATGAAAAGAAAAAAAACAGGTTTATAAACACTGCTTTCATTAAATTATATAACATATGCTTGTGTTTCTTGTTTTCCTTGTGTAAGTAAGTAAATACTAGCTTTCAAAAAAATGAATTCTACTTATATTATCTCGCCTCTATTGCTCACTGGTTTAAGCAGACTCTCATTTAACACTTGAATAATGCCAATAATGCTCACTATGTTCATCGTTAGATTTCTAAACTTTATACAAATATTAACTATGTGAGACCGGGTCTCTGATCTGATTTCCTTTATTTTATACAAATATTTAAAAGAATTCGTTTTCCAACGTTATTGGTGATGTTATCCTCAAGCGCAGAACTCTACCCTTTTTTTGAATACCCTTTTTCGTTTCTAAAAATGCCAAATCTATTAAAAATATTACTATAACTACCCTCATTGTCAAAATAAATAAGTAAAGTGTACTCTACACTGCACTATCAGTATCAGGGAGCTTTACACGATCACGTTCAAATTAAAGACGATTGATCACCGACTTCCACGCACTAGACAGTATGTTTGGGGTAAGATTGAATGATAGAATTAACAATAGTGTGATAAGGGAGATCTGTGTTAGAAAGGATACAGCGCCTTAAGTCCTTGTATAAGAAACAATTCATTATACGCTAAGGAAGAGTAAGAAGTGTTTACATATATACATATACTAGCATTCTTCAATATCTAGCAGGGTGGACAGAGCTTGGGAAACTTCATATCTGGTCGATCAATTTCAGAAACAGCATAAGAGTAAAAGGCCATGTAATTTACTCATATATGAAGTCGTAATAAAGGTAATATTTGTTTATAAAACATACGCGATAAGACACGTTTTTCTTGTAATATTAATAAAAATTAAGAGTTTGTAAATTGTAGACTCTGAAATATTGTAGACAAAACCTCATCGCTATAACGTTTCATTAACTTCTAGTGCCATAGTTACGTCGTATGACAACCCAGGAAGACAAACAGCTGGTTAACATTATATTTCCATCATCAACGCGTTCACGACCATGAACCCTTGCGGGGTAGGTGTCCATCTCCACTACAGCGAAGGTAGTAATTCTATGGCCACCTCGAACCCACGCGTTGACCAGATAGTCAGTACTCAATGTATGTAAAAATACTTTATTTATATATGTATACGAACAACCCTATTCCCCAAATGGGAGGCGCAGCGTAATACCACCAGAGCGGTGTCGCAACGCAATCGGAAAGCCATTACGCCGAGTGCACTCTACGGGGTAGGCAGGTTATTGGCGCTTGACACGAATGCGCTCTGGGACACTTATGGTGCTTACTGGGCTAATGTGACCGTGGGTAAACAGTTACTAGTAGCTTACATACGTAGGCTTTAAGTTTTAAACTTATAATTCTTGAGAGGTATGACAGAAGTGTGGGACATATAAAGGAGTGGTTGATTAGTTATGTACATCTGGGTTCTGAATATGTATTCTATTCGCTTCGCAGAAAAAGTAGATTTGCGTCTTTTAACGAGCATCTTAACTTTGAACAGGTCAATACTAAATCTAAATTTCAATGTATGTAAATTAAAATTATTTTCTATCAAACCTGGGTAGGTTTCCAAAGGAATTATAAGCCTAAGTTACTAGTTATTTTACATTTATTGAATAGCAAAGCCATTACGACCCTGGCACCCATCACCTGCTGCTTGGTAGGTGGGCAGATAGTGATCAGTGGTGATAAACCACTCTTTTTATCCTTCAACTAACACAATCGAATGGCCTTAAACGGTTGTCCCTTGCCTCTTTAAGGTTCGTTTACTTTGTAATTAGAGAGTTGTGTGCGCGTTTAGATTATTGGAAAAGGGTTGTAGAAATTAATGTGAAGTTTATTTTATTGCTTGCATAATCATTTTTATTTTGCATACATGTGCGAACGTCCGTTTACTTCGGATTGGATGGAATGTTTCAGAAAGGTTTATATACAGACATTTTGCAATTTCCCTTCAGTATTTTATGTTTATTAATACGTAACATGGGTGAAAGGTAGTCAGTAACTGTTAATCTAGACATATATAAGTTAATACTGTAAGAGTATAGTCATATGCCTATTAGTTTCTAACTTTTTCAGGTTTTTTTAAAGCATACCGACCATCGTCGTTGTTACGAAGGTTTTAGTAACTGTAGATGCAGAACGTAATGCGTAATAAGTTAATAACCATACACACTTAGTGACTATAATCCAGTCACTAGAAAAAGCTAGTTTTTCTCAACGTTTCCCTTACCCTCACACAGTGGCATGTAAAAGGCGATGGCGGGGCGCTCCGTCGATAGTCTGTGGCTGGCTGAGCCGTTAATTTCGTCGAATTGAGTTTGTGCGCTCGTGCGCGGTAAACGCCCGTCAGACGCAAGCCTAACGTCTGTGAGGGACATTAGACATTGTTTATTTTCTTGCGTTGTTGGCGGGAATTGTGTCCGAAAAACTACTGTCACTTTGACGTATAGGTGACAGGGTTGAGGTGCAAATATTCAGGAATTAGTTGCACCGAGCTCATACATACGTACACATCACACCCTGAAGAGGGGGATCAGAGATCACGGATCCGTATCTTTCTCGATCCTGACGGACCAATTTCGCTTCATTGTCACTCATACAGCTCCTCATACACACTCGGCGATTATAGGCACTTTTATCTGACTGTCATATGTCTTATTGGGCTGGCCAATACATAACCGCCCTTGTATTTAACTCACACATATTGCTTTTTTCAATCTACTCTCATTCAACATTGCACCGAGCTCATTATACTATATCATAGACAGAAGTAGGCATAGAGAACCGTCTTTTGCTGAATAAACTTCAGTTCTTCAGGCTAACCACAACTTCATTACTTCATGTCCATTATTTGATCTCTTTATGTTCTTCACGGTCTATCTCTTGCAATCCTACCGTCCGTCTTGGAATAAATTCATGTCGTTTAATTGTCTCATTAAGCTCATAATCAGATTTAATAATTGGAAAAGGGTTGCCATTCTTAAGTAACTATCAAAATACTTAATATCCCTAAAGGAAGACTAGAGTGGATAAAATGCAGCTTATTTAAATCTTTACATTGCAGAAAAGGTATGTAAAGTGTTTACCAGCTATTAACCAGAATTGACAACTTACTGCCTCTTATAAGTGATATATATTATATGAATGCACTTAGAGAATCAAAATATACCACTTTATACGCAACATTGTAGACGTATCCGTCCTTTCGAGACAATCCAATTGCAATAGTAATCAAAAGATAACTCCAAATGTCCTCGTATCAACTGCAACCAAAACTAATTTGATTGAATAACATACTTCGCGACTTAGGGTTGTACCCTACGCCAATTATCGAGAAACTTTATTACCCGGTGCATGTCCCACCAAATATATTGACACCAAGTATATATTGAATGTCTTTTTAATGAAGGGTCAGAATAGTTTGGTTGTTTATGTCAACTTTTATCAGGGGTGTCGCACTATTTTGGGGATTCTTGACTCCGTTATCTGAGGCAGATTTATGAAGAAACTTCGGCAGTCACTGGTATGTTTTTCTTACGATACTGTTAATAGTGTTGTTGTGATTAAGCCTAGGCTTAAGGATCTTGGTGGTGTAAATGAATAGCTATATGGTAGACTACGTTGTTGAGTTCATTTCAACTGCTACTAAACTTAAATTCTATAGAATTTTAATATCAAGTTAAATATGCTATATGTTGTTATGTTAAACAATACATGTGAAACTTGAGGACTATTTTTTCAAAGAATTGACAGAGACTAAAAATCGCCTCTTGTAACTCTTGTCTCACTCTTACCCATTAGCACTATCATGCATGCTCTTCTGTTTTTTACGATACGTACAAATGAATGAAAAAGAATATCTTATTGGTAAATTAATTAATTTATTTCTTAAAAATCTTAAACACACAAAAATAAATAATTCTCTGAACTAAATAATATCACACTAAATACCTACTACATTCACTTTATAACAGCTGGTTACACCCTATAATCTCCCGAACCAGCACAGCCATTAACAATCCTAAACGTTTCCATCGTCCTCTAAACGCATAAAATATTTCCTTGTCTCTTTTTATGATGCATGCTTTCGATCAATCTTGGCTTCCTCGCCACTGTACCTTGACCCCTCACTGCATATATTTTGCCTTATTCCAGGGTTCTTTCTGGCTGTTATTTAACATGCGTATTATGTAGAAAAGGGGAGAGCTGTCTTCGCTGCTGTAGTAATTTATGAGGGCTACCAATTTGCCAGAATCGCATTAAAGGCGGACGTTTAATGGTGGATGGGCAGGAGCGTGGGGTGCCACACGCTTCGATAGACGGCCTGGGTGTGCCCGTTCGCACTCAACTACTGTCTCTTTATTTATTAGAGCTTTGATGGTATCATTCTCTTTCAAATTGGTGTAGTTATTTGTGACTGAGGCTGTGTTAGGTATTACAAATACCTATATTTGCATAAAATTGGATGTCATACGAAAGAAATTGGTTTGCCATGATCAGGAAAATAGGAATATGAATTTAGGAAATTTGACTACCGCGGCGAAGGAAACGGTCTTAATTTGTATGTATTAGAAAAATAAAATATCTAGTTGCATACAAATATATCCCTAAGACTCTGAATACATACTCAAATTTCGTAAAATGCGGCAGTTCAATCAATGACAAAGCCAGCATCTACTTCTGGCAAAATAGGTCGTTCATGCTAAAAGTGACATAGAAAATGTCACAGAGGCTTTGTCAATACCAAAAGAAATTACAGGACTAGTATTTGTAGGTATTTATAACACGGAATAGCATGACAACTGCTTACAAGTAGTTTGATTAAGTCCGTTCCTAAGTAATATTGGAATTACCTTTAATAATTCTGTATATGTTGTCTTACGATTGATCTTACGCGATGTTTAAATTTTTGCGCGAACTGTAAAAGGCATATAAAAATCACAACACTCTTTTACAATAAATATCTCAACGTTCGGAGCTTGGCATGAATCTGTTGCGAGCTGCTGGAATCATTCGTTTCGTTGCGCAACGTTGCGTTGGAATTGTAAACACTGTTATCGCCGTTGCAAAGTTTATTTACTATATTGAAGTGTTATTAAATTCCATATAATTCTTCAATGTTGTTTCAATATTAAACTGTAAGAGTAGTTTCATGGAATTCTTTTATATTATAGCTAGTTATAAGCAATAATAAAGCGTTTGTACTATAAATTAAAGGGATAGTGGTGAAAGAGGTTACAACTTTTGTACCGGCTTACATTTAAACCATGTCGTCTCCAGAATTTACTGATGATGACGATTCGTTCGAACAACCAAGAAAGCTTTCCAAAGCAACTAAAGATCCACAGACCAATACCGAGTGTGTAGTGATTAGCAGTGATGAGGATTCACAGAAAACCATTTCATACACTTCTGACGAAGATATAGATGTTCCACCTAAACAGCTACCTCCCAAGCCTTCTAAAAGTCGTACACGAGATAAAGTCATCAAGAACTTATTCACAAAGACCAAAGAAGCTGCTGAAAAATTAAAGAAAAGTCAGAATAAAGACAACAAACCGTCTACATCTACCGCCAATGGCATCCCAGCCAAGTCAGGGTTCAAAAGAATGATTGGTGGAGTGGAAGTGGAATTTCCCGTTCAACCTTATGGTGCTCAAATAGCCTTGATGTCCAAGGTGAGTTTGTGATACTAAAATAAGATTATTGGCTAATGAATTCAGAATTCAATCCTTGCGTTATTTTATTTATTTTAAGGTGGATACTTCAATACTCCTTTAGGTTATTCAAAACCTTGAATGTTATACATTCACTCTATCACTATATTGAATATAGGTGACAGATTGAATTCCTATTGTTCAATAGTTTCAATTGACCCTTAAGCACTTCTTGAGCTATATCGCAATGAATGTTATCTAACTAATTAGTATTCTGTTTACAACCTAGACTAAAGTATATTATTGGGCAAAGTAAATTTGAAGTACTAAAACTGTCATTGTGGAATTTCAAACTTATACTAGTCAAGAATATCAATGGAACAAGAGTATGTGATGAAATCTGTGTGTAATATAATACATACATATCTATTTGTTCCCCCAGGTGATAGAAAGTATCAACAAAGGCGTGAACTGCCTCCTGGAAAGTCCAACAGGATCCGGGAAGACCCTGGCTCTGCTATGTGCAGCGCTCGCCTGGCAGAGCAAGGAACGAAGTAAGTGACCCTTCCATCTTTTAGCTTATTGTTCTATTGTGCACAGCTATTAAGATTAGGCAGCAAAAGACAGATGCATTCATGACCATTAACCCTTGCGGGATAGTCAGAGGTTCAGGTTTCCATCTCCGCTATTGCGAAAGTAGTAATTCTATGAACACCGCAAACCCACATGTTGACCAGATACTCAATGTAACAGGTGGTGAGCCGTGTCGCCATTTACAAGTACTAACTATTAACTGTTCGTCAAACAGGTAGGTTTCCTCGTGACGTTCTCCCTCACCGTTTATTCAATACATTTCATAAATGTGTTATTATTACGAATGTGAGATTAGGATGTCCACTATACGGTATGTTTTTTTTTTAATTTTATGTTTTATATTATCTTTAATATGTGTATGCATTAATGGTTATATTCATAGACCTTATTATTACCTTAAGCTTTATTAGAAATTAGTAGTCTGCTCTGTGAAAAGTGAAGTAAAGTATTGATATTGTACACATACAAAATCGAGGGCAGGCAGTGGTATTCTCCTTAAGTTACTGTATCAGAATTCTTGTTTAAATTATACCAAATGTGACGTAAGAACTACTTTTATTATATCAGTGTTTAATAACTCAGCTAAGTTCTAGTTTACCATATCATAGAGCTTTTAATATCCTACATTCTGACTTACAGTTGTTTTGTATGTCTTTCTAAGCCACTTTATATTGTTACGTATATGTTTATCTATCCTTAAAAATGATGACAATTTGGCATTGCTACTACTGTTGGGCCATGCACTATGCATTCGATGCAAGTGGTCGCGTGACGGCGCCATTTGTTCATATCGAGTAGTCGTGGTTGTCAGTGGTTGTGCGATATTGAATGGGTAAATGGTTGTACCCGAGTGGGATATTCAATGGGTAAGTTGGGTTACTTTGGTTTATATCTAAATTACAACGCGTTGCAGGTTTTCACGAGAGATTTTCAAGCGAACGATACTTTGGAAAGTTAAATTATTATACATTTTGAATTATTATCATATCATGACATTTTCGAATATTTTAACGTATTATATATATATATATATATATATATATATATATATAAATACTAAAAGTAACTTCGTCCAAACTTTGAAATGTTGTTCATCAGAATGATTTTGGTCGTTATCTAATAGTTATGCTTTGCGAAAAGTGACTTCTATTAAATTTCACTAACATATCTGGGTTCTACGATAGCTAGTTAATGCCCTATCTACGTATTCTTTATCTTTACTTAGAACAACGTATGTACACAATCATAGCTTTCAAAGTAACCCACCTGCCGCTTTGTAGCAAACAGACAAGAATCGTCCATGTATGAATCGCAATCCACGAAGCTCGAATCGCTTGTGGGGTTAACACGAAAATTGCGCTTCAGCCAATAGATGGCTCACTTGTCTATGATAGTCACTCGTCGAGTACAAGCCCAGAAGTGGGCTATCTTGTACTGCAATTGTGTGAAAGGAATCAAGACTGCTACATTATATGTAGTCATTTGTTTTATACCGAATGTGTGAGGAGATGAATGAGTGTCAATTAAGTGAATGTGGTTTGTCGAAAGGCGGTTACGTAGGGGCCGGCCCAATCAGACATATGACAGTCAGATAGACGATATATTGAAAAAGGGTGACGTTAGCAGTGCCTATAACCGCCGAGTGTGTATGTGAAGGTGTATGAGTGACAATGAAGCGAATGTTTGTCAGGATCGGGACAGATGGGGATCCGTGATCCCTGTCTACCCCGCTACTGTGAATGAGACGTGATATCTATGTTGTTTTATACTCGTGTGAGTAGGTAGGTAGGAGTTTTAGAAGATTGCCTTTTAGTAGGATCTATTGAAATTTCCAGAAGCCCAATAATAAAGTTAAACATGATTTAGGAATAGATATGATACTGGAAGTGGTTTGCCAGGATCATACAAAATGCGGATTCATTATTTGTACCAAATCACTTCGTAAGGAGCCTGGCGAATAATATTATGTCACTTAATAATGTCTAGTAGCCTAGCACAAGCTGTGTGCTAATGTGTGCAAAGTACTAATTAATCCGCCATGATACGTTCCATAGTCGGGTGCATGCCGCATCCATAATAAAGTCAAGCCGTGTCTCCCGCGGCCCTCTTTAATTATTTATTCTGCGAAAGTGAAAACGATAAATAAATTTTAATGTGTTGTGATAATTACTGGACAGCCACAATGCAGCCCGGCTGCTTTTTGCGCCTCATTGTGTCGCGATAGGGATGGGAAGTGATTCGGATGTGTCGATTCGTAGTCGATGCACTGTGTGAAATATATTAGTGCGAATTGATATACAAGTATATTGAGATTCGTTGAAAATAATTGCTGCCTTTGTGAGTCAGTAAAAGCAGTGCCTGGGAGATACATAAAAAATAGAAGAGTTATTCTAGCATAAAGTACATTTGTTACTTTAATACATTGCTACTAGTCAATAACGAATAAAGAAAAGCCTTTGCTAGATTTTATTTTGAATATACTGAAAGTTACTGCGACATAGCTACATTTATTTTAAATTAAATAACAAACAAATATAGACAACAAACTAATTCATACCGTAAGAGTAAACTTTAAATATATTAACTTCTAACTGCATGGTACAATATAAGAAATTCAAACTCCTGTGTACGGTTGCTTATGATTTGATGGCATGCCATGTGTTAATATTTAGCAATACATTTATCTCATATATTTAAAAATTATAAAACCCATGTTAATAAAGTGACCATTTGTCAAAGGGTCGGTGATAAATCAATATGTATCGATGACTTTATCCGTAAGTCCCATCACTACTCTTATAAAGCCAACCTCTTTACATTATAGGTTTTTCTCTTTAATTTCATTTAGCATTCGCAAGTAGGTATTTTACACCCGTTGAGTCATGTGCAAGTGATGCGCATAATTTGTACATTATATAATACAGGCATTGGAATAATTGACGCGAAGGTGAAAAAAGTACCAGATAATTTATATTCAAATTAGATTCTATATGACTAAATAGCATCATTATTTATATTAGTTAAGTTTAATGGGTGTGAGTGAATCAAGAGTGATTTGTCAGGAATGTTTAAGGGGGCGATCGACAGTCTCTACCATCCCTCTCTCCGTTAAGGATGTAGAAGTGTGAAAATATTTATGTAAATTTCAAAGTATCAATACTATCGCAAACCCAATATCTTCACTAAACGTGACGCAGGAGAAATTACATCCTCAAGGTTCTATCCTCCCTAACATATAAAAGGAAAGTTCATATTTATATGCAGCATCTACCAATCATATTTGCAGTTTCTGGAATAAGCTTGGAACAAACAAACTATTTATCCGTCTACTATTTGTTAATAATTGTAATGGAGCTTATCGCCACATCAATATCGCAATTCATTATCATGTGACATTCACAGAAAGTGCTTTTTTGTGCAATATGTCAGAGTGTTGCTTAATGTTGTGTTAACGATAGAATTTGTCGCGTGGCGTGTCATTCCCGCTTAATACTCGTAACAGTTCCTTATAAGGGAAATAGACTGCCTTTACGTTGAGGTGAATTAATTCCTTCAATAAACTCTACACGCATCGATCAAGAAGTGCTAGTCTGCTGTTTAATGGTTGAAAACAATTGCATACTTACTTATGTATTGAATAAATAGTGAACAGAAGAAAAGGTTTCGAAAGAAAGAATGAAAGTTTATTAGTGTGACATTTGTAAATAGGATGTACAATCTTAAAATTAGTTTCAGAATGGGCTGCCTCTTCTAGCGTATAAATATTTTAATATAGTATTGCAATTTAGATTTATTTTAGACCTCGAATAACCTTTTGGCATTAAAGCCTTTTGTTAGACATGCCAATTAAGGATTAATAGTGACAAGGTCAGTCTATAGTACAGGCGCTTTAAGAATAATGTTCCCAATTTCATCCGTACTTGTCCTACAGAGATTTCCCCCTATCCTACTCTACCGTCCATTTAGATTCTATTCATACCTTTCTCTTACGTACTTTACTCTTCTTTAACCAAAAACTTGTCTCACTAAATCTAATGTCTTAAACACATTCTTAATATAACAGTCATATAAGATATATAACAGTCAGAGAGACGCTATATTGAAAAAAGTTGACGTTAAGAGTACTTATAACCGCCGAGAGTGTATGAGAAGATGTATGAATGTCAATGAGGCGAAAGTGGTCTGTCAGGATCGGGACAAAAGAAGATCCGTGATCTCTGCCTACCCCTCTACGGGGAATCAGGCGTGATGTGTATGTATGTATGTACATTTTTAATGTCTTAAAACGACAGTTCGTAAGGAAAGCAGTTTACATTCCCATAGGTCCCAACTCCGCAATGGTAGGGTAATAAATTATGCATCAGCAATCGATCAAGAAGTGGAGTGCCCCGTAACGGCTGGTGAGGATTGATGGTGTTCGAATGTGCATCGCGTTAGCAAAAACCTTAGATGCGACTGGGACACGCGATGCTTTTTGCGCTTAGACTCATTGTTTACGACCTCCGTGCCGATTGATGTGTAGTTGTTGATGTTTGTATGTAGGTAAAGAGATGAGGGTTTTGATGTTATTATAATGATATTAGGTACTTTGAGGTACATATCACGAATCGTCTTTTGTGATACATTTAGACAAAAAAGACAAACGTGTTCATGATCATTACACTTAGCACTTTCTGGGAGAGCTCGGTCCACCTTAGGCCTGACCAATCCAACTACTTGGATTAGTACGGGCCAAGAGCAATGCCATTCTAAATAAAAAAAAATCAAAAAAAGAACCCTTGCGGGGTAGTTAGAGGTTCAGGTGTCCATCTCTACAATTGGGCAGGTAGCAATTCTATAGTCACCTTGAATCCACGTGTTGACCAGATAGTACTCAATATGACATATAAGTCATGTCTCCATTTATACGCACTGACTATTACCTATTCGGGGAACAGGTAGATTTCCTCACGATGTTTTCCCTCACCATAGTATTCGACGCATTTCGTAAATGTATTTTTATAATGAAAATATACATAGAAATTCATTAACCTTCATTCCAATTGGTACATGCTCAAGCGGAATTTGAACCCTGTACACACTTATACAGAGTCAAGCCCCAAACAACTGAGCTACGTCGAATTACAACTGAAGCCCACCTTAAATTTGGTTTTATTAAATAGCCAGCACCCAATATAACAGGTGGTATTCCTCGTCGCCTAAATGCCTAATACACCATCTAAACTAGACGTCAATTTTAAAAACTGTATTCCTTGTTAAACATCATGCAATATTTTGGAACCCCGTTTAACCAATTAAACTATACCGTAGTAGATGCACCACCAAATTTAGTCGTCACTTTCTATGACAGCGATTGTCCCCTAGCTTCTGCAGGTACTGGTGAGAAAAAGCTGCCTTTAGCATGTGACTGTCGGTTTTTCGGTCACGGCACCCCTACCTACCTTTGGTGGTGTCAACGGATTTAACGAGTCTATCCGGCGAATGTTTAACTTCTTGACAGTTAGCGAATTAGCCAAACTTAATTTGGGAATCGGTTGAATAAAACAAGGTCTTGTCACGAATATTTTGTTTTAAATTTTGATATTGTTATAGTGTCGTGCAAGGTGGGAAAACAATAGATTGTTAACTAGCTGCCTTTATTTCCGTTATGTCATACGATCCACAAATACATTAACGTCTTTTAATCCCTTTATCGGTGGACAGAACCATGGAGGCGTGAAAAAATCTCATTAGTCACTTATTAGGATGAATATTTGGGTCATGATGTCTTATGGAACACTAGTGACAAGTTACTAGCCCATCGCATAATAGATTCCATTTACTCCTAGTCCCTTAGTCCTACAACATGCAGAGAAGAACAGCAGCTAGATAACATTCTTTTTACTTCCCAGCTAGCACTGACACACAAAGCAAATTTATAAGCGAAAGAAATCACTAGTATTTCATATAAAAGTAATCACAATCTTGATATTCCGATGCTTAAGGTCACTGATTATTATTATGTTGCCAAGATTTTATCCATCCTGAAAAAGAAAAAGCCTTGGATAGTTTTATATATTATCATCATATCGGTAAAGTTTATATCAAAGTTCAAAGTACAGTCCATATCAATTCATTGTTGTCTCCTACCGTCATAGTATGCCCCTTAACTCTGCCACCCTCGTGTAGGAATCGTTCCGCGTAACTGGCAACCCTTTTTCTAAATTGAATTAGTGTCTGTGACTCCTCGGCGTGAATCGTCTGCTTCTGTCGCCCCATTTGAAGCGTTTATGCTTGATGCTGTTTGTGGGGTTTGTTATGGTGTTAAATTGTAATATAATGTACGCGTTCACGACCATTAACCCTTACGTAGTCAGAGGTTCAGGTGTCCATCTCCGCTATTACGAAGGTAGTAATTCTATGGTCACCTCGCACCCACGTGTTAACCAGATGTTAGTACTCAACGTGACAGGTGACAATTATGTCTCCCATACGTATATTTAAGTCCTAAAATCCCTTTTGGGGTGGACAGAACATCGGAGTTTCCACACTGTTTGTAAAGTTACCGCGGTTTATTTATCCCCATTAACAAACGGACATTAAGATAAAGAGTTGGGAATAGGTAATTTTAGGTTCGATCCCCTGTCAGAATATTCTAAAGACAAACAAAAGACAAATGCATTCACGACCATTAACCCATGGGGGTAGTCAGAGGTTCTGGTGTCCGTCTCCGCAATTGCTAAGGTAGTAATTCTATGGCCACCTCGGACCCACGTATATTTTAATAGTATTAAATACTTTATACCATTGTCGCAAGATATTATGTCTGTTGTAAAGAATAACATCGTGATCGTAACATCGTAATAGTCAAGTGTTCAAGGTCATTAGTACTGACTATTTGATGAACATTGGGTCCTATGTGACTATAAATTACCTATATCAAATAGCACAGATTGACTCAAACCTGCCCAATAACACCCAATGTTTAATAGATCTTGATATTTAAACCAAGGACTGAGTTTCATAAGATATCACAACACCAATATGCATGCTAAAAAGTGACCTAGGAGATACTACACTCCATTGTTCTGAAGATCCTGAAAGGGATTGAGGGAAGTGATTGACTTAATATAATACCTAAGTACTGCAAAGCATAGAGCCCGGGACTCCCCGCTGTGTGTCGCCCTTGGGAGGGTAGCTACACTGCTACCACCTCCCGTCGTAAAACGGGATTTATGGCTCGCACCGATTACTAGCGCTTGCGTTAATACTGCCAAGACTAGCGGTGACACATTTGCATATAGGTCTTTAGTATGACACGTGAGAATCTGGGATTTGAAACAAATGTGTACACGACCATTAACCCTTGCGGGGTAGTCAGAGGTTCAGGTAACCATCTCCGCAATCGCGGAGACAGTAATTCTAAGGCCACCTCGAACCCACGTGTTGACCAGATGGTTAGTGCTCAATGTGACAGGTGGTAAGCCATGTCGCAATTTACAAACACTAACTATTATCTGTTCAGGGAACAGGTAGGTTTCCTCAAAAGGTTTTCTCTCACCATAGCATGCATTTCGTAAATGTATTTTTATTACGAAAATCTACATAGAAATTCAATTACCTTAATTTCCATTGGTACATGCTCAAGCGGGATATGAACTCTGTACCCACTGATTCAAAGTCAAGCCCCAAACAACTGAGCTACGTCGAATTATTATAATAAATGAAAGTCCCAAATCAGTACATATAACTTGCCGTATTATTAATAAATGAATTATTATAGCTTCCTCATAAATAGTGATGCAGCGTCGAGGCGATCCGGTTAAATGGTTTGGCAAATATGTTGGTGCTTTGTCCCGTCCCCTCTTCGTAATAATGATTGTAATACTTTTAACTTACTGTCATATTGGAGGGTGTTTGTGGTGTGTTGTTAATAAGAGAAAAGATATGATGTGTATGATTCACGACTGTTAACTTATTCGGGGTAGTTAGAAACTTGAGTGTTCAGTGTCGTATCTAAGAAGTTCCTTATTGTATAAAAAAATTTCAAACACGTACTAGGGGGGTAAATATTGAGAAAACGAACTATTAAACCAAATGTTCTGGTAATAATTACTGTCGATCAACTATGGGTGGATTATCAAATACGTTGAAACTAAATACCCAATGAATTGTGGGCTATCATCGTATCTCCTAGGTCACCTTTAGAGTAAACATTAGGATTATGGTAAGAAATTTGTGACACTGTACACCTTTCGACAAAATGGTACCTAGAATCTTTGTCACCTCTTATAAGACAGGAACAAAATCAAAGACAAACGCGTTCAGACCATTAACCCTTGCGGGGTAGTCAGAGTTTCAGGTTTCCATCTCCGCAATTGCGAAAGTAGTAATTCTATGGCCACCTCGAACCCACGTAACAAAGTACTCTATTAATTTCCTAGATACCTATTTAGGACGTCTACTTACTGCCGATACTCGGGAGTAATGTGATGAGTGAATAATTCATAGTATTGTGTATGAGTCGTCGTGTCAGGGTTGTCACGGAATAATTTGTCCGCTCCGAGAGCCGCGCTTCAAGGGGTTCCGTGGAATATTTAAATCGCCTTCCCACGTAGCTATTGCGATGCGAGAAGGCTTGCTTGGGGTGTACAGCAAAGTGATTGTATGATATTTCTTTATTTCAGGATTACATTTGATTAAATATCCATCTATTCGTGTGAATATTTAGTACCTACTGATCGAATTTCCGAAGCAGTTTCCTTACTTTATGTCACTAAAACGGGTATTAATAAAAACAGGTACAGGTACCTTTTGAATAAATGTATACATTATTTTATTTATTTATTCATCCTAACAATATACGTACATACATTCACATCACGCTTGATGCCCTGTAGAGGGGTAGGCATAAATCACGGATCACCCATTTGTCCCGATCGATCCTGACAGACCACATTCTTAGATAATTCTAACGTCACCCTTTTTCAATATGGCGTCTATCCGACTGTCATATGTATGATATTGTGCTTAAATATAGGTAAATACATTCTAATGATGTAAATGCATTGAAATATTCAAATAGTTTTTTGTACTGCAATTATTTCTAAGTAATTTGTAGTAAAGTATTTTCGTAGCGTTTGTCTCGTTTGTGCTACCATTCTAATGATTCGTTGGTTTTGAGATGGTCAACATCATGTCGAAGATGCACTGACTCAGCTGAGTGTGGCCTCTAAAAGTCACTTTCTACTAACCAGCTTTCAATATAACCAACTGTGGTACATCATGTCATGATTAACAATCGCTTAAATGTCCTATTCTGATAAATAGGCAGGTTTATGTTACACAATAATTAAATAAGATAATCTTCTGCTAACTTAAAGTTCTCTCGTTTTCATTACTCACAATAGCTACAAGAAGCGTGCATACAAAAAGCGTCCGATATAACCCGATATCGGGAAACGGTTGACAGTATTTCAGCGGTGATACCGTTGTAAATTACGTTTTAATTCGCCTCCGTTGCGATGGCTCAAAAGGATTTATTGCGCCATATTACGATGAATACAAAACGACGTCAGTTCTTGTTCTGATCCTTATCGATGCGACGGAGGGACGCGACCGCTTTGTTTGCCCTCTTATTCTAATTTGTGATAATTGATACGCATTATCATATTTTTGAGGGAAAACTTCGTGAGGATATTTCTTAGTAATGGAATAGTCTTTACTGAGTGCCTTTTCACGGTGACGTAACTTCTAGTTGAGTCCTCACGATCTGGTGAAAATTGGTTTAAAGATTCAAAGCACTTAACTCGCAATCGCGGACATGAACAAATGAAAATGATTATGTTACATTGACTTTGACGACCTAATGATTACGTCCTAATACGTATAAAAAAAGAAAGAAAGAAACATTTCACTGCTTACATAGGAACATTTTGACATCACACTATTATATACAAACTTAACACAACAACAATACATACATATAAGGAGTAGGCACTTGATGCAGTGAAAAAGTGCTGTCTCGGTATTTGATGTAGCTTAGCTGCATCACTGATCCTCCGACAGCACCCAAACCAACGTATACAATGATTGAAAGTATAAAAATACCAATATACTTATTCAATAACATTCCTTTACACATAATTTCAATTTCCAACAACACCCGATGACTCAATCCTCATCGTTGTAGCGTTTCATACTAAAGTAGTAGTGCTAATTCGAACATCGTTGCACCGTTGGAGCTAAGAACAAACAAGCATCGCGTGACGTGGAGTGCCCTAATGCACCCGCCATTGTTGGGCATCCTCCGGTAGGCCTCCGATTGACAACTGCAAGACTTGTCGCTAAATAACGAAACGCAAGGGATGGGACACGTATGAGGTGGTTGTCGATAGATGTACCTATTGATTGGGTGTTAATGGCAACAGAACCGTTACTAATGGTCTGAGGTATCTTATTGTAGATTGGAGTGGGTAGATACATGATACAAAATCTTCAAAACTCCAAAATAGTAACTGTGCTAAAGCGTATTTACTGGCGTCCTACAATTCCTTTATGAGTTGAACAAAATCTGGGAGATATAAGATGTTCTTGCTAAATTGTAGCATCATTATCGAGGTTGTGATAGGAATCAATTCATAGTTTCTCAATTGCTAAACCATCGCTCTATTAATACTTTATAACTAACTCTTAATTCCTCAATCGTATAGAAATGGCTTACGTTGTCGACTCGAAATAAAAAGTTTTGTTGTTCTGCCAAACTTTTGTCCGACTTTTAATAATTATGTGAAACCGGGTCAAATCACGATAAATTTATAAAGATATGTGATTACCTTTATTTTTTTATAACTGCGGATGTATCTTTGGATAGTGTGAGTGTAGTGTGTCGTGCTATGAATTAACAAAAATTCCAATTGTGAGGGTAGACAGACATTTTAGCTCAGACGGACTTTCCGCTAATCTAGCTTGCTAGCTAGTCTTCCCGCGACCACGGCCTATGCAACTGGGTCGAAACTTCGGGCAAAATAAAGGTAATCACATATCTTTATAAATTTATCGTGATTTGACCCGGTCTCACATAATTATTAAAATGAGTATAAATCGCGAGTGTTTAAAAATAACTTTTGTCCGATTACCATAAGTCATCACGAAATAATTATTATAGATAATAATATGTACAACTAATATAGATTTCGGATATTTGCATCAATATTATATATTCATCGTACCAATAAGGAGCGCGGCGTCCCTAGTAGATATCGCCAAAGACACGATAACATTTCCATTGGAGGCACCCTCCGCCTCGTAATTCATGTCTTTCGTGCCGCACCCAATGGGTTAAGTGGCCAAAGTTCCAACCGCCTTTGCTTATAGTCAAACTATTGCTTTGTTCTTTCCTTCAGCAACTCTCTCTTTTGGTTCCACCGTAAACTTTCAAGGTAGTGTTTGATTAAGACAAGAATTGCTAAGCTAGTAGTATTAGTAGCTAGTAGTAAACGTCGGCTTAATAAAGGTAACTTTATTATATAAAAACTTACGCGATAAGTCCCGTTAGTTATTAATCATAAGCTAGTAGGGTACGTTAGTATGAGGCAACTAGCTGCCGTTCTTGCCGATTTTCTTAAGGACAGTTAGAAGATTACGATAAGAGTTTGAATAATACGAGTATTAATAAGGTGGTGAACTGGTGATCGGTATAATCAATGTTTCTTATCAATATAGATGGTGTGGTGTTGTCGACCCTAGAAGGAAATAAAATGGTTGTATGAAACAATCAGTATTCAAGTACTTACATCACAGTACAAGGTTTTTTCTTTTAAACGTTATCTCCCATGTAATTACTACCTTGAGTCGAATACCGGGTCGATCCATCTGTTTATGGAATATGTATTTGTATGCCAATTTATGATATAGATCAGAACCTAGTTTAAAGTAATGTTACTTGATTTTCTATTAAATACATGGTTGGCTATATTTAGATCATATTCATAATAGATCATAAAAATAAAAATATGCATGGGAATCACATTGCTTAATGTGATCAATAGTTAGGGTCTATCCCATTACGATAAAATGGCGTAAATTTATGTTTGAAATTGATTTCAAAACTATGGGTGTAATAGTTGGTGATTTGGACACATTGATTTACAAAATCGTCCAAGATGCTGATATTCATCAGTAACTTTTTGACTACCTGCCTTTAAATAAACACTTTCAATGAGTACGTTTACACAAGTACCCAAACCGTCAATCAATCACAATAGTAGATAACAACCAACTTTCGTTCCGATAGGCAATTAGGGCGCGCTTTCACCATTAGCATAAACGGCCGTTCGCTTCCACCCTTTACTGGCGGCCTCTATCGTCGTCGATTTTACAAAAACGAAATCCTATCATGTCCTCTGAGCTAATTCTTTTTAACCACGAACGGGGACGGAACTGCCGTGAAGCCAACGGTAACAGGCGAAACAAAGCGTTTGTCATTTTAAAACAACTGACTGAGGAAAAGGTGGATTGTGCATCGGTTTAAAAAATTTACCTACTGTAGCAAATATGACATTAAATGGGTGAAATGGAAAGCCCTGATCTTTGTCTACGCCTCTAAAGTACGAGTACGTAAAGTGTAAGAGTGTAGGTATATTATAATTATGTTTCTTAAATATAAAGACATCTCTCACTGTGATTCATAAACACACACTTAGTAAGCAATTTTTTAGAGAAATCAGCCTTTAATAGTACTTTTCTATATTCCTGCATCTTACAGAAAATTACTCACGTCCTTTCATCCCTTATAGTTGAGCAGAACCTTGAAGATATAACATCTCTTTAGTTATCGATAGCATAACTTTATAGGCTCTTACAATAAAAATATTATTTGTTATTTGACAAAAAAAACTACTATCATTAGATTAAATATACATTTACTCGTATTTTTACTTTACGGTTAGGGAAAACATCGTGAGGAAACCTACCTGTTCGGCGACATGACTAACCACCTGTCACCTTGAGTACTGACTATCTGGTCAACACGTGGGTTCGAGGTGTCCATAGAATTACTACCTTCGCAATCGCGAAACCTGAATTTCTGACTACCCCGCAAGGATTAATGATGGTGAATGCGTTTGTCTTTGTTTGTCTTTTTTACTCCTACAAAGTTACCGTGAAGTCGGTTTTCCCTCGCGAAAGCTATTAGGCAATCTGGGAAGGGTTCGAATGTCACTGTTGTCGTTCCCGATATTCTGCATTTACTGATCACGTCGATGTAGCTCGTAAAAAATGCTTTTTAATTTTCTCAACAATATTATTCTTTCGGTTCGTGTTTGGCATGGAGATTGCGTGTCGGCTTTGTTCTATGCACAGTCAGTCTTCTGATATAATAACCGTGGGTTAATCTGGGGTTGGAATAAGTTGTAACCAGCTGTTTTTAGTTGTTACCTGTCTTATACAATGACTAAGGAAATCTCTAGTTCTAATTGAGTGATATAAAGGCCAGTTGTGAATTCTAAATTGTTTTGTGCGCTAGGAGTCTGTCCACCCGTTATTAATTACATATAAATATGGATGAATAAGTATGATGATGAAGGAATGGATTAAAATAAGAGAAATTTAGATCAATGTAAAATATGAATGAATAGTAAAACATACATACATATATTCATGCCTTTACATCTTCAACGGGATAGACAGAGACTACTGATCGAGAACTGGAACGATCCTGACTAATCTCTCTTACTACACTCACACACCATTAACCTTCGCATACGTGCTCTTCCGTTATTCAAACTACGTACACCCGCCTTGAGAAGATTATCGTACTACTTTCTTAAAACTCTACGTACTTAAAACACTATCATACATCAATTTGGATTATTGTATGCATATATAATATCTCTTTACCCCAAAGAAATTGCAGTGGTAACTTAATGTCATATAATTCACGTATACTGATCACTGTTATTTACTCCTTAGCTACTTTGTAAAGTTAACTTTACTAGCAAAGAATACTTTTACAAGCTCAATACTACCTGCGCCATCTCTTATTTGGTAGCGGAACTAAAAGCGTAAAAGCTCGTCACCAAAATGGATTCTTTTTAATGTTTTACTCCATTGCCATTTTTTATGTAATTAAAATGAGACTAGCTGCCTTTCTTCACATAATGTCGTCAGAAGGGACTTGGAGAGGGATAGTAAGTCCGTTGCATTTGATGTTATTTGTTGATTCATGTGGACATCGTATTAAGAATTAGATTTCGCTATTTCACAGCGAATAAACTGTATTAATTAGTATGATTGCTTACAAAATGTTCTACGATTATTAATATCTTTTATATTATATCTGTTTATACATTTCTTAACACTTAAGACCTGATATAGTGTTCATTGTAGAGCTAATACCCAATGACTAGAACCTATTAGTTGAATATAAAATAAATAATTGTACCTACCTTGTTATGTATTTTAATTAAAGGGAAATATACTACACAACCTATTACCCTACAGGGAGGGTAGGCAGAGATCACAGGACCGATTTGTTCCCATGCCAAAAATTTTCGTGCCTGGTGTTTTTACACTTCCTCATACACCCTCGGTACATATTGGAGGGAAGCTTTAAATATCACGTATTATTTTTAATTAAATCGTTCCAAAGAATTTGGAGCCTTAAGTACCAAAAATAATATATCTTTAGCCAGAGGTAGGTAAAAAATATTATGTCAGGATTATAATTGATTAAATGTCTATCTGTTCGTGTGAATCATTAGTATGTGTTCATATGTTTATATAAGAATGTAGTTTTTAGAGATTAATAATAATAGTAATAAAAGCATTTATTTAGATTCGCGATTTATACTCATGAATAATAACTAACGGGACTTATCGCGTCAGTTTATATATCAGTCTGCCCGTGACCATGGCTGTTGCAACATAGCCGAAACGTCGGTTTAACAAAGGTAACTTTATTATATAAAAACTTAAAGAATGTTTAGTATACCAATCATATTGCTGAAGTAGCAAAATTTACATCTTTGAACTTATGTAACTAAAACGGGTATTCATAAAAACAGATACATTTAGGAAACATTCAATCAATTCAATATCTGAACAAACGTATACATTATTTCATTTATTTATCTTAACAATATATACGCACTTTTACAGGCATGAGCCCAATATGATAGTTGAGTTCGAATAATAAACACCTATACAATAAAGGTCATTTGTGACCCTGTCTATCCCGAATAGGATAAAGCCGATAATAGTATATGTACAACACACTGTACTTTAAGATTATTTGAAATTCATATATTTATACATAAAAGCTAATCATACGATATACAATTTTATTATGATTGTAGATGGTAATTATGAACATTCTTTTTAAGTGGTATGTTAATCCTGTACAGTGGCTTGCAAAGTTTGGCTTATACATTCACTATAATGTATACTTTCTGCTTGCTGTTTGATTGGAAATGATTGTAAATCTACATCTGATGGTATATATCTATTTGGACGTGTATGCGATGATATTGCGTACTGGGTTTTGCAGAAGAATCACAAAAGCAGAATTAATGCGGTAGAGATGAGCACCCTCAGTAAAATGTGTTATGTAAAATTGTGTGTTAGGTTACGGAATGTATGTATGTTATTGTAAGCAAACAATTGTGCTTTCTTCATTGTAGTACCCAATAGTTTGCAAACATCCCTAATGAATTTTTAGACATCTAGCCCCATCTATACTTGTGCAAAGAAAGTTATTCCGTGGAAATATAAAGACCGCCATCTGGCGGGTGGTAGCCGAATTGAACGACGTTTGTAGGGATTCTATTCACCTTTTGAAAAGAAAACTTTCGAAGCAATAAATGATTATGTATGTAGTTAAGAAATGAACTTGAACTAATGTTGATAATAGCTTTATTTACTATAAACCATTAAAAGTTACAGGCATAGTATATTACAAACGTCTAATAGGACAAGAAAGGCAAGTTAGTTGCTAGCCCTTCGTCCATAGATTCCATTTATCCCGTATCCCTTAGTAGCCTCCTACGACATGCAGGGAAGAACGGCTAATATCGAACATTCTTATTACGTCCCAGTCTCGTGCGGAACATAAAGCTAAAAAGCTCATAAAACTGCGCCCTGAATATTTTGCTCACTAACTTATAACTTCAACTTTACTAAGTGATTAAGGAACTCGTCGATTTATTTTTAATATTCTAGATAATTTGAAATAATAAATCATGCATAACTGTGTCTATATTTCTATCAATTATTTTGGACATAGTTAACGCTGTTACAACCCCGACAGGCTAAAGTTATTATATGAAATATTAATATTTTTATATTATGAGTTATTAAACGTAATATAATACTTTGAGGTACTGTTTACACAATACAACTTGATTTTATCCGTATTTATGTAAGTTTAAAATCTCAACCTCGAATTCTGTCAATCAAATCCACTGCCTTAGTAGTAGCTACCTTATACAACTTTGGTACCCTACAATTTAATTAAAAATCCTAATGAAAGTCCCAATCACATTCCGAAGTGAAGTGCAGCCATGACTAAGCAACCCTTCAGCAATGAGCCGTATCATGGCCTCCCCCGTATTAATTACGCCCCCCGAGACTCTGTCCCTCTGCCCCTTAGCACTCTTTTGTAAACAGACCTTATATAAAAGCTCTACCCGAAATGTCAACTCCATATATGCATTAACATATGAATACGCTATACAAGTATAAGCTTTATACATAAGGAGTAAGGGTGAGATTGGCGTGCGTGTTTGCTTAGGGGTGTCAATGAAGATTGTTTAGGAGGGTTGTCACACTGACGGTTAATGGCAGTATGTCGTTTGATGTTTTCGAGTGCTGTGACAACTATATATGTGTGTGTATTAAGAAAGCTTTTAGGGGGCGTGACGTATAATGTCTGCCGGTGACATGTTTCCGAAGGGCTGTTTTGATTTGAGTGACAAACACAATGCGTATCGGGAATAGACGTATGTAAACAAGTTAGAGAATGGGAGGCCTGCTCTATGACATTTCTGAATGGCACTTGAGCACAATGGAGTCGCCTATAGGACCTTATTCTTTAGGCAATAGAGCCTTTTATTCAACATGTTTGTCCTATGCAATGGGGTTCTAATCCCGGTATCCCTTTAGGCAAGGATTCAGTTTGGAGCACTCGAAGCATTGTCCAAAGATTTCGATTCATTCTTTGTGAGTGGCAGAGCATTGGGCATACGAACGTGGAGGTACAAAATGGTTTATTCATACTTTTTACCTTTGTGAATCAAAGGACCTTGATAGAAACAAATCAATGACTAATAAAGCTGTATTTATATTAATTTAAATGGGTTATTAATACTAGTAACTAATACTATAAACGAAAAGAAAAAAATTTAGGTAGCTAGGTAGTATCATAATTGAGCTTTCAATTAATACCATAGTTGTAACCTTACATTCGTGAATACTGAGAAAAGCATTTTTTTATTTTCACTATTATGTAAAGAATACTACGTAATAGATTAAGACCTATTTCTCTTTTATCTGTAATTCGACGTAGCTCAATTGTTTGGGGCTTGACTCTGTATCAGTGGGTACAGGGTTAGAATCCCGCTTGAGCATGTACATTTTCGTAATAAAAATATATTAAAAAAATACTTCGAATTCTACGATGAGGGAAAACATCGTAAGGAAGACTACCTGTTTCCCGAACACAAAATAATTTGTGCTTGTAAACATGGCTTACCACCTTTCAAATTGAGTACTAACTATCTGGTCAACACGTAAGTTCGAGGTGGCCATAGAATTACTACCTTCGCAATTGCGGAGATGGACACCGGAACCGCTTACGATCCCCCAAGAGTTAATAGTCGTGAACACATTTGTCTTTTATTTGTATAAAGCCAATGGTTGTACATTTACTTAAACTTAGTTAAGAACGATATACTACATTACTTTTTATCTCCGGTATAAGTCATTACGCTTGAACGCTGCTGTATTCATACTTTGTATTAATATTCATTATTAGGCTCAATCTGATACTTTTAAGTCGATTTAACGAAATTGACCTGAAATATAAAAGATTTTTATCTTAAACATAAATTGACTAATATAACATAATTGATTAATATACTAAAACATTACTTCTATGAATGAGTAGTATAGTAGTATGAATTTATGATTTATTAAGAGAATAAATACGAGTATATCAACTTCGTCTCATCCCTCCATATGATATCTACATAGGATAATTAAAATTAGTATAAGATGATATTCTGAAATCATTAAGAAAATCCACATAAAATCTTAACAAGAATAACAAAAGTAATGAGAGTATCAAAGGAGGAAACATGATAGTAGGATTTCTGCCTTAAGCTTGTAACATCCAATCCTTTCGCCATAATGGACATGTTGCATAATCTGACATAGTACGTTTAACGTCTCCCAACAAATAAATATGACTGCTATACTTTGTGAGAATGGCAGGAAGGCAGTCCATTGTGCGTTGCACAATTGGGTGCAATCCTATCATTTGACAAAATCTGGGATTAAAGTGTGTTCACGGCCAATTGGCCTCGGGCGCGTCCCCAATGGGATCAAAACGTCAAATGACGCGATTCAAAGGGATACTGAAAAAATGGCAAACGTCTTCGTTTCCCGAGATAAGCATCGATTGAGATTCAGCACAAAGAGGCTTCTGTATGGTAACACTAGAAGTTGTTGTGTTTAGATTGTGCTCTTTTTTGTGTTATATGGGAATGAATTGTGTGAGTTTTAAATCGTTTTACGTTAACTGGATGTAAGTTTTTGTCTACCTTTTATCTGTACAAGTATTCGGTTCATCGTTGATTGTTGACCACCATTGTTACTACACTTACACCTTGGTCTATCAAAGTTATTCCCAAACATTTCTGCTTTGCATTCTACGTACGAAACACTTTCTATACTCCTACATATTTAATATTTTAAATAAGTAACATACACATACATATATTCACGCCTCTACGTCATCAACGAAATAGGCAGGTACTATCGATCGCCACCTGGAACGATCCTGACAAATCTCTCTTGCTTAACTAGCACTCATTAACCTTCTCGTACGTGCTCTTTTGTTCTTCATATTAAGTACACCCGCCTAGAGAAGAATGTCTTCAATTTGATCTGTATAAGTCCTACGTGGCCTGCCCTATCCAACTCTACCTTCCACTTTGGCTTTATAGACTCCTTTCGTAACCCTCCTTTCATCCATCCGCTTCATGTGCTCAAAGCTCCTTAGCATACCTCTATTTTCGTCACTACATCTTCTTTCATACCAAAACAAAACAATAAATATATAACAGTTTCTCCCAAACAGGATGTTAAGCTTCTATTTCATTCGGCTAAGATGTGACAGTAGGCACTAAGCCTTTGGCCACCCCGAATGGATGAGCTATAGACATGGGTCCTACCTGTCGCAATCCCATTTCGTCTCGCTTCACGCGATTGACCTCGTACCCAATAAACTTAGGACGCGTGCACACACTTGTACCTACGATACAAACCATATTTACAATACACCAACAATGGGAAATTGTTCTTAACTTAGTGGGCAGAAGTTCGGAAGAATCTTTAACTTATTTTACCTGCTGGTGTTGGTGGAGAAGGTAATAATTTAATAATATTAGCAATGGTATATCTCACGTTGAATATAACGTAAAAATTACCTGAACAAACCCGTAGTCTCAATTGCCGTGTAGGGAAAAGAGAGCGTATTTAATTTAATTATTTAAATTCTAAACTAGAAACAACCACGGAACAGTAACATAACATATATATTTATGCTGATTTCTTTTATCCCTTTCGTAGTACACAGAACATCGGGAGTTACTCCTTTGTCACGTTATGATGACGGAATTTGGAATATTTACTTTTTACCTAGCACCAAAGTTTGACGATTGTCTTTTTATTCGCATCCTATTCCTACTTACAGAGTGGAAGTATCTTATTCGTTTATCCTTCTTCTTTTATCTTCCTTAACTTGTATTTCCATTGTTAAATAAACTTACCACGTGTAAGCTCAATAGGTGTAATAGTGTCCGAAATATTATTGTTATTCATAACACAGTGGCATCAAGTTGACGACCTCCTACGCTAACTACGGGATCCAATCTCGGTGGAGGCAGAGTTGAGAACTTCGTCTTCCTTCTGCTTTCCAATCTGATCGTTGATTATATATAATGTATGTATTTATCTATGATACAAATATGTAATAAATATGTACGTTGACCAGTATCCTTAACACAAGCCTTAAATTAACTTACTAGTCAATTAATTTGTGTGTCCGAAATATTATTCATTCATAACACAGTTAGCATTGATTACCAAAGACAGATGACGATCTTTCGAAAGGTTCCTTCGTACAATAAATATTGAAACTTGCATTTTCCCTCTATCCTCGTACTTGTGGCCGCGTCCTATTGGAGGACAGTGATGGCCGCTGTCCCTCTGCGGCGGGGGGCGGGGGGCCAAGATGCCCTCCAGCCTCCTCCCGAATGGGTCGGCTTGCGGCCTGCGGTCTGCTCGCCACACGTAGCTATATGTGGATGAATATATAGGTACTCGGGTCATCTGAAGGTAGCGGTTTACTTGTACGTACTTTTTATGACACTAACACAGTATGATTAATAACTAGCGGGACTTATCGCGTATGTTTTTATATAATAAAGTTACCCGACGTTTCGGCTACGTTGCAGCAGCCATGGTCACGGGCAGACTGTTGACATACGCAATAAGTCCCGCTAGTTATTAATAATGAGTATAAATCGCGAATCTCTTAAAACTATAATTACTAACACAGTAATTAAATAACTTCCTTAGTAAGTTCAATTAAGACTTGTGTTTAGGGTACTAGTCAATGTATATTGACGCGTCCACCACCATTAACTCTGAATAGACAAAGGTTAGTTTAGGTTAGACCATCTCCGCAATTGCAAAAGTAGTAATTCTATGGCCACCTCGAACCCAAGTGTTGACAGATAGTCAGTACTCAATGTGACAGGTGATAAGCCATGTCGCCTGTTACAAGTACTGACTATTACCTGTTCGGGGAACAAGTAGGATTCCCCACGATGTTTTTCCTCACCGTAGTATTTGCAAATGTATTTTAATTGCGAAAATGTACATAGAAACTCAGAAAAAAATATTTCCTTTGATACATGATCCGAGGTTTGAACCCAGTAGGTACCCACTGATACAGAGTCGAGCTCTAATGTCTGAGCTACGCCGAATCAGATATATTTGTCATAGATATATAAATACATATATACATACATAGGATGTAGATGTTATATTATACACGGGTCATCTGAAGATAACGTTAGAACTTGAGTTGTGGTACTCAAGTTATTCTTAGTCTCTTAGTTGGTTATGATATGCTACGGCGTTTGCTTTGTACTATTCGGGAACGTAAAGAGAATGCACCGGTGTTATGAAATCAATTAAAGTTTCCGGTAAAACTTTTGGCAACTCAATGTAGCATGCAAATGCCGGAAATAAAGAACCGGTTTTGTTAAGTAAACATTGAAAGTTTCAGGTCTAACCTCGTATTAACACATATATTCTTTTAATATATACACAAAATCCATCTGTTTTACGATAACAGAAAACATAATCATTGCTTGTAAGCACAGATTTCTTGTTTATTAAATTCCATGACTTAATATTACTTAAACCTTTTTTTTACATAATTATCGGCGTTAACAATCGTCATTGATTCTTTGATAAAATTCCAGTTATCTCTTAAAATAGCTCTTACTTAATCATTAGAACCTCTCCTGCGCTATGCCGAAAAGTAAGTAATATTCTATTATAAAATAATAATAGTAGAATTTTATGTAACCATACCCAAAGCTTACATGTCATAATTGAGTCAGATGTTTGAGTTGCTGAATAGCTTAAGGCCATTTGCAAAGGCTAAAGTTAGTGTAGTATCGAGTACATACATTCATATATTAAAAATAAATCATTATTAGGGTAAAGGGCATACATTTAGGCCTGTTACTCGTGGCGACATAGCTTAATGCCATGTTCAGTAGGCACTTAGTAACTTTCGCGAATTTGATTTTCTATGTATCTACACAACTTACAAAAAATTGTCGGAGATGGATAAGTGAATCTCAGGCTAATTCGAAACACAAATCAAAAATTAAATGCACGCAGCTTTAATCCGATAATTTGTATGTACGCGTACATGTATGTACTTAACATATACTTTTCATTTAAATATACTTCATTGGTGGCATTAATTTATGGAATTGGTTCCAATTTTATTCCGAATTGCCTTTCACCGCTAAAATAGATTCTTTGTGTTTTTATGTATACATATCCCAAATTAAGCTTGAACTCAGATTATATTTATTTTTAATAAATGTTTGAAGCGTTTTTTGATATGAAACAACTAAATGAAAGGATGTAACGAAAAGTGATTCTGCTGCGATTGTAATGCGATAATATATTGCGCGATTCATATAGAACCACCTAGATTCCACTATATTCCATTAAACCTAACCCGTAATATCTAGTTACTTCTTAATATGTATATACTCTTATATGTATATCGATCCTTTAAACTGTCAATATATAAAATACTTCCTTTATGATTTAACACAAACATTCATTTTCTTTTTTTCTTATGTATCTTAGACTTAAAACATATTTTAAATTGTAGATTCAAATATTTTAAGACTTAACTGTACCTTCATTACTTTAGAAAATTACCTTCGTTTGTTAGTGCCCATCTAAATAAAATAATAATTCTACCATGTTACTACAATTCTAAATAAATAAAACCAATCCAATGCAAAATAAGGCGCGAACGTGTCCTAAGCGTGGCGTCGTTGCGAAAGATCCGCCATGTTGGCGTGGGGTGGCCACCCCACTGCATTGTGTGGCCATGTGTGACGACGTGACGTAAATGGCCGCCACATACCTACCGAGATGCCGGGCCATGTATTTACCCCACTTGTATTGAAAGCTATGTGTGGGGAAAATGGTAATATATTCGTTTTGTACTAGGACGTAAAATAATGTTTTTAACCTATAGTGAGAGTAGAAGATTAAGGGTAAATGTCATTATGGAATATGGCATCCTAACCCTGATATTTAAGATAAAAGATATCTTTGACGACCTCCGTGGCGCGATCGGTTAGACACCTGAACGCTAATCGTGAGGTCCCGGGTTCGATTTCCGGTGGAGGCAGGTTAAGAACTACGGTTTTCTACTGCTTTTCAGTCTGGTCGTTGATTATATATACTATATATGTATTTATCCATATATAATATGGATATATTTCTTAAATATACGTTGACTAGTACCCTTAACACAAGTCTTAAATGTACTTACCAAGGGGCTAGTTCAATTGGTGTAATAATGTCCAAATATTATTATTATCTAAATACACCACATACATACATATAGCACCTTTTCACTGCATCAAGGTTTCCATTTTTATTTAAATGTTTGTATTGTGTTTTAATGTAAATTGCAATATGCAGTTAATAAACTAGTTTTCTTTCTTATTTTTAAATAGAATGATGTATCATATAGCTTTCTTAATTTGTCTTTACTTTATTTTTATAAATAACTAGCGACCCGCTCCGGCTTCGCACTTCTGGCTATTTAATGATTGTTATTATACATATAAACGTTCATCTTGTATCACTCTATCTATTAAAAAAAACCGCATCAAAATCCGTTGCGAAGTTTTAAAGATTCAAGCATATAAAAGGACATAGGGACAGAGAAAGCAACTTTGTTTTATACTATGTACTGATTAAAATGCAGATAGTTGCATTCTACATCAACCCTTGACTAACAAGGTGATTCTAGGAAACTTTTTACATTGTTTGAGCTTCGCTACAGAGAATAGTGAAAGCTGTATTTGTCGAGAGGAACGCGAGCACAAAACACAGATTGCTCCAACAATGCAAGTTGGAGCGTTATCCGTATCGATTGCGATTAGGGCCCTCGTTCGATCCCCGGGGAGTAGTAAGGCTGGCGCGCACTCAACGCTACGCCGAAACGATTTTAAGGCGGAGGAACGGAAATATTTTGGTAGTCAAACTCGCTTTCTAGCAATATGATAAATAATGAATCGTCTATTTGAACTCTATACGTTTCTCACGAAGATCCTGATTAAACCACCCTAATACTTCAATATATTTTCATTCGTTAATCTGCTTTTCAGAACACAGGTCTTACCACTTCTTGTTTTTTTCTTACTACTTGCTTAGCCAGTACTCATCGTCTCTATCTCTGTCCAATGCCCGTCGTAAACACTAGTTCTTACCTATCCACAAGAATAAGTAATAATAATAATATTTGGACATTATTACACCAATTGAACTAGCCTCTTGGTAAGTTCATTAAAGACTAGTGTTAAGGGTACTAGTCAACGTATATTTAAGAAATATTTACATATTATACATAAATTAATACATACATAGCATATATAATCAACGACCAGACTGGAAAGCAGTAGAAAAGCGTAGTTCTTAACTCTGCCTCCACCGGGAATCTTTGGGACCTCACGATTAGCGTTCCGGCGGCTAACCGATCGCGCCACGGAGGTCGTCAAATCCCCAAGTATTTCCCTAGTCCACAAAACTGCGTATGTATCTAAAAAAACATAAACATATGCTTCACGACTTGTGTATACACACTTCCTTTTTTATTATGGCGGAGTAGTCAGAGGCTTGAGTGCCCATCTCCGAAATTTCGAAGGCATGTTAGGTATGGGTCACTCGAAGCCCGCGTTTCACTTGATAGACAGCACCCAACGGGGCAGGTAGTGAACCGTATCGCCGTATATAGGCACTGACTATTACCTATCCCGAGGGATAGGCAGGTTTCCTCACGATGTTTTCCCTCACCGTTATGTATCTAAACTAGGATAATACCAGTGTAGCCGAGCCGTTTAGCCCCGTGCTAGGGTGATCGTCGGCGGAATTAATTCTGGCAATTAATAGGGGGGCTTCAGAGGGTCCACTTTCGCTTTCGCCATTCAATTATTCAGCATCCGCCAAGCGACGCGATTCATAAACCAGATAGCACAACACCCGAATGTTCTGAAGAGGGATTGCAGTCACTGATACATATAATCCCTGAGTTAGTTTGAGTTTAGTATGTTATTAATACTATCCGTGTGAGTGTTAATAAGTTTTATTGTTTTCGGAGATATCTTAAAGGGCTTTTAGGATAATAGAAGTGTTTTGGGTATTAGGTTTGCCGCTTTGTTTTCCTAATTTATATAGATATTGATTTCTAATGATAGTATTGTGTTATTTAAGGACTTATTATTACATTTGCTTTTTAAAATCAATTGGAGATTAAAGACACGAGAACCTATTACATATTTTTAAGTCTTTAAGAGGTGAAATTTCTCAGTAACTCATCACACTGAATTTCAGATTAAGATAACGTATATGAAGGTAATACAAATAGGTAAACCTCAACTATTTAATCATTCTATACTATTTAATCTCAGAGCCTTATTGTGAAATAAATACCTTTTTCCTCGTTTCTATCACCCCCCTGCAGATATAACGAACACCATATATTTATAAGTATCTAGGTGAAGGCAAAAAGGTCGTCTTGTATTTCGGATAGTGCCTCCCGCCGGTTGCTAGGCAAAAAAGGGCTGGGTAATTGTGCACTTAGCCCCAACAGGGTCGGATTGGAATACAACTACGTCATCATTTATTTCACTAAAATATACTATAGAATGTATATAATACTTATAGGTACATAAACGACATACATACATACACATCACGCCTGAATCCCTGTAGAGGGGTAGGCAGAGATCACGGATCCCCATTTGTACCGATCCTGACAGACTACTATTGCTTCATTGATACTCATACATCTTTTTTATACACACTCGGCGGGTGTGTATAAATACATATGCTTTCACATCACTTTTCACGTAAGGCATTTGACAGTAAGATAGACGCCATATTGAAAACGTTGGGTGACGTTAGCCTATAACCGCCGAGTGTGTATGAGGAGGTGTATGAGTGTCAATAAAGCGAGAGTAGTTTGTCTGGATAGGGTATATGGGCACCCGTGATGCTTTCAAGTATACGTCGATGACTAAGGAACTAACAAATTTTTTTGATATATAAAAGTCTCGTGAACATTTATATACTGTGAAATAGACGATTCTAACATTGGGTGCGGACTAGCTGCTTGACAGTAAAATGAATTGAAATGCTTTTAATTCAACATAAGGATCATAAAATCATTTATTGAAAGACAAAAAAAACATTTTTACATGAAAAATTGTCATTAAACTTAGTTAATCTTAAAAAAAATTAGTAAACCTAATTCAACTATACCTAATTTAAGTGATTTATGAATCTTTTGCAGAATTGGCAAATTGGTCACGAGTACCTCTGACTATCTTGCAAAGAATAAACGTCAAACAATGTAGGTATATATGTAAAGTGACACATCTCTGTACCTCCGCCCTAGTACCTAATTAGTGCTGAGAGTGCGTCGAGCACTGATTGTAGGCACCGAGACCCCTGGCTGAACAAAAGGGACCCTTAAGTGTCTGCCTGTCTCACAATCACAGGAAAGGTTGTTTTGCATTCACTTGGGGTCCGGAAAAATACCAGCGTTGATTGCTCTAAGGGGGTTGGAGGGAGTGCTAAGGGTTTTTTTACAAATACTGACGTTATTGCTTTTTGGGTGGATAGAATTAAAGAGACATGATATCATCTCAGCGATCCTTAGCATTTCTACAATATATTATGTTAAATATGGCAAAATTGTGACAGGTTGATATCCCATCACCTTTTAGATCATCTACATATATATATATACTCGAAGTATTCCAGTCTTAGCACTTTGGTAGATAGTGGAGTGCCAAAAGTGTCAAATTACGACCACTGACGTATTACTGTATCGATACTGAAGTAATATTGCACCTACAATGCATTAGTGAAGTAAGGCCCCAACATACTTATTCGATAACTATAAACGTATTTCAAACGCCACCCTGCATATATCGCCTCGTATTAACTAAGCGGGCAAAGAGTAAACTCTGAAGCAATCTTGTAAAAAGCGAGTAAGGGAAGGCATGTGGCGTTCCGGGAATGGGCTGCTCAAGAGGCCCCGCACGAGACTTGCTAACTGGGACCCAGTGGGCCGACTTATTCTCTGCAAGAACTGGGATTTAGGTATTTATTACTATAGAACGATCTGTTATTTAAAAATACTTTGCTTCTTGAAAATTGCGAAAATATATGTTATGTATGTGATATATAGTCGCATGGAAGAAGTTATAACTTGAAACTGAATTCATATATTTTCTTCTTATTTGAAATTAGGAGAGACAATTGTAAGTTGAGAACTGCTAAAAAATACAAATGTATTTCTGTCCTATGTTGACGATGTCGCTATATTACTGAAGGGTCAGGCCCTTTCTTAAACAGTTTGAGCACTAGTCTTCTTACAACTAACTTAATGTCTCACATCACATGCCTATTTATCCTATTTGATGTCCATACGTGTTACTGCTATCGGTAAATTGTATATCATATTCAAACAATCAAAGCTGTCCCTCTTCAATTTTAATCACTACACCCTCCCTGTTTCAGGCTGCAGTTTTACCCTATTTAACAATATATACAAAAAATAAACACTTTCACTACCTTTAACCCTTCCGGAGTAGTCAAAGGTTCGCGTATCAATCTTTTCAATTGAAAAGTTAGTGATTATATAGCCACCTAAAACCGACCTCTAAACCAGATGGCCAGTACCTACCTTTATTGGTAATACCTAGTTGCTGTTTACAAGCATAAACTATCTATTCCGAGGAATACCTTGCTGGTACGATATCGGTTTTGATCAGATTCAGAATAGTCCCTTTACCGAACAAAGGCCAGGTAAGCCCTAGTGCTCGAGTGGCGGGCGCCCTAATTGCCCCTCAGTCGCCTCGCCAGCGACACACTCCACTCAGACAAGGCTGCCTTTGTTCCATCGCTGGTTATGCGCTGGAGAGATGGGCTAGCACCCTTAGTGGGTTGGCTCGAGATAGGATAGGAAGATCTGGGGTGAAATAGGTTTATGTGTCTATGTATCTACTGGGTAACGGTAATGGTAATGTTTTATCTATGTTACGACTAAATATAGGTGATAATGTATACATACATACACATAACGCATGATTCCCCGTAGAGGGGTAGGCACTACGGATCCCCATTTGTCCCGATCCTGACAGACCACTTTCGCTTCATTGACCCTCATAAATAGATAGTATTCATAGGTGGTTATATAACCTTAAATTTAATCAGATAAAGATGGAAGACACTAACCTAACCTTAGTTGGCTAAACTTTACGTACGGTACGTAGTCGTAACGTAGATTTAACTGGTTATAATCATTTGAAATACTTAAATTTATAGGCATGTGCCTTTTCAATATGCAATACACATTTAAACATGCACACACAATCTTCACTGTTATTATATCGTGAAGATTAATTGAACTTAGTACTGTCATTTAAGTTGGATTCGGTTTTGATAAAGTACAGATCTGAATTTTTATTTAATTAATTTAAAGGTATAACTGAAATATAATGCAACTAACTTTTGAAATTATGTTAATTAAATACGATTATACTTATATTATTAAAGTTAAAAGGTAGCCTTTTTACATGTACTTTGTACACTTAATATTTACTCATAATGTCCTTTCATATAGTATGAACTACCTTGCATCGGATGATATCAATTGTACTTATTTCGTATATTTAGAAGCGTAAATTTAGAGGCACACGAATCACTCAAGCTCCTGCTTACCCTGAAAAGATGTAAGGGGTTATGAGGGTACGCATTTGGAGTTTACCCAAAACAGCGTAGGCCTCAAAGCTCCAACCGAAGCATCTCATTCTATTCATGAAAACGAGAGCTTTTAAGCACGGCCCTCGCAGTACTTGGCACAAACGCTCTACTGGGCTATTCTGGAACTACGTTAGGTCGGAGTTCAACCATTTTGCTTCATTTTGCCTAATCATATATAAGTGATGTACATACTATTCACTTCGGTAATGAACAAAGCTTGAGCACACCATCGTTTTTTAACGATCGAAACGAAATGACTTTTTTATGCTAATTTATTTAGGCCTTCATCGAAAGACTAAGTCAGCCATAAATTAAAATTTAACAATTAAAGGTTTAAATCAATGTCTCCTAAGTATAATGAATGAATTACAAAACTTATAAACCTACTACTAAAGGGTACAATGAAATCAGAGCTAAGTATATTGGATTTCTCAAAATTCATATTTTCTATAACTATGTAACAAAATATACCTAGCTCGATTTCTTAAACACTCGTTTATATCTCTGACTTCACGACTGTAAAACTTTTTATGGTCGTCACATGCAAGGCAAGTTTCACAAGATTTTCTTGCACCTAATGTGACAAATAGTCAGTAAACCAAGATGTTTATCGCTTCGTTATTACAAAGACGCGAATACTAGATCAGTAGTAACCGAAACGTCTAAATGATATTCCTCCACATACGGATTTTAGTTATTAATCAATAGTCTGTTAGTGAATTTTGCTAGTCGTCAGGCTTGAGCGTGAATAGTCCTCTGCTCGGAGGCAGCTAATTGCCACTCGAGCGCCAATTACGGTGACGCAGCGCTCCAGCCGCCATTTGCAAGCCCTAATCAACCTCGAGGGCTACTAGAGCCAAGCTACCCGCCTACCTATGCTCGTACCCTGTCTTTCCAACTACGGACTTAATGTGTCTTTGGTCATATTTAGCTTTGGTTTTAGGTTTGTGATGGCATTGTAGTAGTATAATGGTGATAGGTTCCAAGCTTGATGAATGAATCTATAGATTCAATTCTCACTTATGTGAACTTTTTTAGTGATGTCAGATATAAGCATGAAAACATAACGCAACGTTTATACTTGATAGAAAACGGTTATCATATACAATAAAGATTTATTAACCTGATAGGCTCGGCTTTTGCAAGCCATAACGGGCAACTGCATAAAATCAAAGTCATTAAATTTTTAAACGCATTAATAATCAAATCAAAACATGAAATATCATTATTTTTTTTCAAGACTTAATTGTGAAATATAAGACCTTTTAATCACGAATTACAAAGATAGTAATAATAATCAACTTAATCAAACCAACACCAAATTTAGTTATACTATTTATTTACTTCCGTCAATCTTATGCCTATATTTAAAACATCCCAATATAAACCTGATAACATTCTTCCAAATCCCAAGTCATTCCTTTTTCTGTCAGTCAATTACATAGGAGTAAAAAGGTCGGATGACTGATGAGGCGACGTGCCTCTGCGGCTTCCCAGAAGCCATTGTTCCGTGAAGCTCCGCTGCAGGCATTGCTGGCGAGGCGCCCCGTTCTTTGCTCCATGGCCCTGGGTAACGAACAGATTGGTATGTGGTAGGGATAGGGTAAAGGGGAGGAGGTTTGTGGATTGAAATGACCTAGATTTAAAAAATGGTGGTAAAAAGAATGTAAGAAGGAATTGAAAATAATATAAATAAGATGCGTCAGTGATTGAATGTATATTTAGTTATTTTTTAACGACAAACTTATCAATATCAGTAATAATTCAAAATTGATTGCTGTGTTCAGTTTTTTTGATACTTACTCGTACATACTCTTAAAGCCTATGTATATTATATTGTTGGGTTATATGCTTTAAATATATAATGGTACATATATGGGCGTTATTCAATCCATCCATCACATTGGGTAAAATATACTGTCGCTGTATGTGTTAGTAAATATATAAGTATATACACAAGTTCCATGCTGAGACGTAAAAAGAATGGTAAGCGAAGCTGCCATTCTTTCCGGCATGTCTTAAAAAGGGACTAGGGGTAAATAGAATATATTGGACGATGAGCTAGCAACCTGTAGCCAATATTCCATTATAACATCGTAACCCCCTATATTCGTGTTAAAAAATGACCTAGGAGATATTATATCGAAGTTTTGACCACCACAAAAGGAATTAAAGGACGTGAATGTGTATGTATTTATATACACCTTTATGCACATATATACATCTATATGTATCTAGTTGTCACTCACCTTATACGCGAGGGTCGGTAACCTTGAGTACTTGCGGAGAGGGTATAAATATTGCATGGCCTTCCCCCGGCGGAGGGTATCATGTTCAAGCTGCGCAATTAATCAGGGGCGCCAGGGTGGCTAAGGGACGCTTTATTAAGTTTTAGCGCTTTTCAGACCGACCTCGCGTTGGCAAGGGTTCGTTTCTGCTTTCCTAAATAAAGTATAGGAATCCACCTCTGATGTACCTACTAAAACGTTATTAAAGAAAGTAATGCTAAAGGTGAAATAAGTATTACTTACCTATGTCTCTGAAGTTCTTTCCACTCAAAAAGGATATATGAACGTGTGTAACGATGCATACGTTCATTGTTATAAATCTTGTCTAACCTCTCAATAATAAACGCGTAAAAATAATATAATAAATAAGAGAGATAAGCAATGTATTCAACCAAACAAACTCATCGGCTTTATTTTTATATCAAAAGGATGAACTATATATAAAGGCGATGTGTTTTATAAGAATGTTTTCTTAAGAGGGTGTGTTAGAGATAACGAGTTTCAAATTTTGCTGCATTAAAACATTCTTTTTAAGAAAAAGAATAAAACAGGATTTAACTATATATAACAAGACTGTACTGTATATACTAGACACGGAAACCGAACATACTATGTTCATACATACGCATAATGTTCCTTTGCCTGTAGAAGGGCCGAAGGATAAGAAAATCCCAAATTTCCTGATCCTGGAAAACCCTTATTACAAAATAATAAGGCATAAAAGTTCTCGTTCTCTTATTAAATATTAAATCAATACTCTAGATACAGTAGCGATATGATAAAAAATAACACAAAATTTTACCTTTTGTCTAGTATGACATACTTTTAAGTTATATTTTCATCCCTAACAGAATAGGCAAAGTCTATCGAGTAGGCACGAATTACGGTGCGTAAATGAATCACAGGCTTAGCGAGTGGTAGAGAGAGGGCCGCTTTATTAAATCGCGGCTCACGAGGGCTGTTTCCAAACGATGAATTGTTTATTTATGGCCTCGCCCGGTTAGTAGTGACGCCATTTTCACTACTGTGTTTTGTTTATGTGCATGTATGTTGTGTCAATTTATTATTTGCATAGGTAACAGTCAATGTTTGTATAAGACGACTCAACATATCAGTATTATAGTTACATTTATAAAAACCAAGACTTTGAAGAACTTATGTCTCGAGGAGAGTCATATTATGTCGTAGATGAATTTGTGACAGAAAAGCTTAGCTTAGCAGTTAAAAATAAAGCAGCTGGTTAATTTACAATCACAACCCAGCACGGGGTTAGCCATAGAGCATTGCTACAACGGTCGCTATCTGCCAATCTGACGCGTAACGGCTGAATTGTCCCTATGCGCCCCACTGTCAGATTAGGCGGAGTCTCTGACGCCCGCGGGTACTCCAAGCACCCTAGCAGGGAGCCCCGAGCTACGCCCTTCACGACCCTTTCAGCCGAACAATGGCGCAGGATCCCGCTTTTTAATAATCCCCACAATGGCCGGGATCGATGGCTGCCGGCTCAGAATCACACGGGTAATTATTGACACATCCCTTTTGATGGTACGGCGTGCATTGTGGCGCCCTCTAGCGGCGATTTCCTCTGCTTTGTGCGGCCTTTGTGAGGCCTTTGTGCGCAGTCGCCGCCGAACCTAATTGCTGCCTATCGATTTACTGCGCCCGAAGCTAAGCAGAGCACTCGCGCTTTGTCTAACAGAATGGGAGGTTGCGCTCAATGGCCTATTATTCTACAATTCAACAGACTTTTACATGTTCTTGTCCAATTATATAGCGTATGAGGTGTTGAGATGTATAAAACTTGTGGTTGAAATAATCATCCATCTTGTATTTTGTCATACAAGTTGAATTCGAAGAAGTATGTATTCCTATTTTTTGATTTAATTCTCTTCTCGAGATTATGTAAATTTAGCAGCGTTCGTACTATATAAAATCATGTTATTATCAGCTTCCGATATATTCGTAGCAATTGACAGACACTAAAATAAAAACAACAACTAACTGGCCATTCTTAATTACTTATGTTTCAAGTATTAAAAACTCAGTATCATGATACTAGGACATAATTTTTGCGTTTTCAGTTATTGCCATAACTAACTTAATCCTTAGCTTGAATCACGTGAATATTTAATCACATTTTTATGTATTTGAGTGACTGTTATAGGCATCCTTTACTCGAATTTAATGTGTTTCCAACTAAGCGCATGCAACGAGAATATTTGTGTCTATCGCCATTTAAATTCACTAACTCTAGTCTATATAGCTTAGTAACCTGATTGTCTGGGATGGAAAAAACTGCTAGATGCCTATCTTCCCGACATAACGTAGAAGGCTACTATGGGACTATGGGCAGTGAACTAACAAACCAACGTTCCATGTGACATCACAACTACAATGTTCATGCTAAAAAGAGACCGAGTATATATAATGTCTCCGTAGTTCTGTCATTCCTGAAAGGGATTAAGGGAAGTGAGTGAATGTATCAAAGCTCAGTCTTTCCTCAATACTTACATTAAAATATTTACAGTAAATCTTTATCGATTTCTATCGCTTTCCATCTGAACATAACTTCAGATGTATAATATATAGGGCCACCATTTATTACTGCAAGGTAAAAACTCGTGAGGAAACATATCTATTTTTAGAAATAAGGAATTGTCCATATCTGTATACGAGGTTTACCAGCTATAGTTAAAAAGTGAGTTTCGAGTGGCCAATGACCATCACAATGCTTATATTACTAGGTACTATTGAAGTGTTTTAAGGTTGGTTTACATATGGATAGTTAATTTCTAAAAGGGCGCTTGTCACATTGTATTTAACAGCAACATGTACAGTCAGCGATAAAAGTGCAGTCCCAGTAACTTTTTAAAGGTTTAAGTTTATAAGAACAAAAGACAATATTATACATTTTAAAACTGGCGCCACTATGCATTGTCATGGCCACTATACGTTCGCGTGCTTGGAACTCTTATAAAACTATTTATTTGCGTTGCGTTGCGTTGCATTGCGTTGCTCTTATAAAAACTATTATAGTTTTAATAGATTCGCGATAAAGATACCTTTATTAACCCGACGTTTCGGCTACGTTGCAGCAGCCATGGTCACGGGCATTTATTATATAAAAACTTACGCGATAAGTCCCGTTAGTTATTAATCATGATTGGTATAGTTTTCTGACACCTAATGAATGCAATTTAACCACCACCCAAGCCGCGTGGTTCAAGGCTAGTTCCCATTCCGCTCAAGGCCTCCTAATAGTCCTAAATCAAGTGAGTGGTTCGATTTCCGTGCTAATGGCATGCGGTTGCTGCCGTGACGTCGCCCGCTGCCGCCATCAAGATAAAGGGTTGAGCACTCTGTAGGCTAATGCTGAACGTACCTCATTGGGGCTACTCTGGTTAGAGCGTCGACTGTAATACGAAAGAATGTTCGGGGTGTATTTTACCGAGTTTCGAGCTATTTGGTTAGTTCGTGCCAAGTGGAGTCATGCTTTTGCTTACTCATTTGCTCGTATTCATACACTTAAAGAAAGAAAACATGTATTTGGACTTACTTCATAGTTACTGTCAAATTATATCGTACATACATATATGTATGCCTCTACGTTCCCGACTGGATAGGCAGAGACAATCGATTATCACCTCACATCCTTGAAAAATCTCTCCTACTTCCCTCACGCCCATTAACATTCTCATATATGCTTTTCAGTTTTTCACACGATCTTATGTTTGTTAAGAATGTTGAGATTATATTGTTTTGTCATAATTTTGTAACCAATTCAAAATATAAATTCATTGAATATTTAAGGAAATGCTTTCTGATAATTATCCGTTGCTGGTGCAATACGGATAGCTTACTAAATTGTATAATATAGTCGTATTATTTAATTGTTTTTGAAACCGTTTATTGTACATGTTCCTCCAAATAACAAATATCCATTTAACGAATACAGTTTTTGTTATTTTTCAATATCAGCGTAACGAAATATTGATTCAGAAATGAAACCAAAATAACCCCCAACGTGAAGTACTTTTCCACTAAGACGCTTTCGTTTTTCGATCGAAAAAATCGTAATCTTATCTGCACACTTGGGCCATGATTTACATTGCGCCCCTCGCTACGCGCCATGTCGCGTGACTATCGGAGATGCTCCCAGATAACACTTTTTTATTGGAAAAGCTTACTATTCAAATTAGCCCAATAATTGTTCTACAAGCCCATAAATTACATACAAGTACTTTTATGACTATTTAAACCCGTTCATATAAAACACAATTTAATATTCTGCCTCAATGCGAATCTATCCACCCTGATAGGTATTTAATGCTAGGCAGAAGATATAACATTCACATCAATATTGTTATATTTTGAGATACGAAGCAGACGTTTATGTGGAAATCTGTGCATTTGCAGTATAAGTGATTTTTGGTTACTTCTCACCAAAAAGTGAGGCTCAAAGATGACAGGTGGTGTCCCGTTTCGTTGTGTAAATGCCATGCTACGTGTTCTGAAGAGTCGGCAACATTGCAGAATATTAATTTCATATTTCCTTTCATGCTCTGGATGGGTTGTACGTTAATTGTACTGTGTACAGATGATGTAATGGATGGTCAATGTTATGTTCTTTGTAATATATGTACCTTAACTGATTGACCGACCAACTGATGATAAGCAGGCTTCGAATTGTCAATAAATGTATAGATTTAACAGCTGTCACTTTAGTCTCTGACCTCGAAAAGATACTCGTAATGCCCTATAATACACATATACTGAGCTTGGTTAGCTAGATCTCTTATTTCGCGTGTCATAGTGGCGGTGGCCTGTGAGCGGCGCCGACATCCTCGCAACCCTTTGTCTCAGCGTCGGAGGCGGCGGCGCAAGGAGATCACGTTACGCGGCCTCTTTGCGCCGGACGCCTTGCCCCCACTGAGCCACCGCAAAAAACATCAATTATTCCACCGACTCAAGGCTCTAATGAATGAAAGGAGCCGCCGCTCAGCCCTTTCAGAGCCATGCCACAATCGGATTACGCGTTCAATCACAAATCAGGACATAAAGCCGCTAGTACTCAGTGCCTATGATAGTGAAGAATGTTTGAGGCCAAGAATGAATGACTTTTACATTTAGATGTCTAATGTAGAATGTTCAGCTTCTTGGGTATTGTTTAGGTTCAATTACTTAATGGTTCCGTTTAGACTGCTACAAGTATATACCCTTTGAATTGCAATAAAAATAAGAGTCCCGTCTGCCGCCGAGGCGCCCTTTGGAAAGCTGCGTGCATTGTCATCCGAAATGGATATTAAGTCTGTCGTCGAATATTAATCAGCAGATGAGCGGCCATTGTGGCGGCGGAGGCGAGGCGAGGCGCCGCATGAGCGCAACAAAGACTTCATTTGCTGATGGCGACGCTGCCATTGTGAGCGTCTCTCGATTTTTTCGCTCCGTTTTGGGCGAAATGAAACGCCGAGGAGGCACGAAGGGAGAGGGCGCGGGTGGCCCTCCCGGCGTCGCCCAAGGAGGGCGGGAGGACATTTTTGCACACTTGCCGAAAGCAGAGCCGATATCCGCCCCATGGTCCTCGCCAAGCGTCGCTTCCGCCGGCCATCAATCGATACACGCAGAGGGCTCGATGCGGCCTTTGTCCCTGCAGCCGGACCAGGGGCGCCCTCATTGGAATTTCATCTCTGCGAGCAAAGAATGTAATAAACGTTCGTTAGAGGCGTCCGTTTTATTAGCGACCTTTTTGCGCTGCGACAGGCGATCGCTCAATTCCCAACACCCGCCAAACAGTTTGTTCGTTTTGTTCAATCATAGCTTCTACTCATCTACACATGTGCCCACACCACATTTGATATGTTTATTCATTTTAGTGACAATACCTACATGTAATTGGTTTTATACATAAATGCTAAGATATTTCTTTAGCATATATTGAAATCGTCATTACAAATGTGATTATTTTATGTCAGGACAGCTAGATCTCTAATTTGAATGTTCAACTTGATGTGTTTGTTTAAGATGAATAACGTAATGGTTTCTTTTAGACGGCTACAAGTACGAGTACTCCTTAAGTTTGTGCAATCACAATACGGGTTATGTATTGTGCAATAAAATTAAAGAGTATAAATGTGATGAAATAGATGTCCTTAACGTTTTTATTTTGTGGTTTATTTTGTAGCTTAAGAAATAACCTATAAAGAAACATCTCAAAATATACTTTTTTTGCTTGTTCCAGAACGCATAGAGGATTTGTCAGTGACGCAAAATGACTATTCCAACGCGGCGCCATCCGCCAGTGCCCCCAGCCACTTCGATCCAGAACAACTCTTCACCAAGAACCAATTTGGTAAGTTATACTCTTATTGTTCTTACACCTTTTTTTCCAAGAACAGGCTATACGCAAGTTTTATGAAACAACTTCTTGTCGGAATGGATCGTATTTATTTTTAGTCTAGTAATTAGAATACTACGGTGAGGGAAAACATCGTGAGGAAACCTACCTGCTCCCCGAACAGGAGATAGTTAATGTTTGTAAATTGCGACACGGCTTACCACCTGTCACAGTAAGTACTGACTATATGGTGGCCATCGAATTACTACCTTCACAATAGTAGAGATGGACATCTGAACCTCTTACTATCCGGCAAGGGTTAATGCTCATGAACACGTTAGTCTTTTTTTTATCTAGAAATTAGAATCTAAGTTAACAAGTATGTAGAAACGGCAATTAACCTGAGTTGTACGCATTGTATAAGAGCTAACAATTAGTATGATAATTAGACTTCTTAGCTTCTGTTCAAATATATATATCCAAAACCCAGACTTATTATAAATAACTGTAACTATTGTTATACCAAACTAACATTTTAAAGCTGGCTTCCCCAACATGGCAAGCGTATTCGTTCATCTACCATATTTTACCGTAACTCATATTTTACGTGCAATCTCTATAGCTATTGAGAAGCAAGGATCTCCGTATCGGCATATGGCAGGAGATCATCCGACACCATCCCTACACCCTGACAAAGGGCAACGCGATAGGGCAACGCAGCCATCCGTCGCGCTCCACCGCACCTCCATATTCAAATTACGAGGCCCGTCCATCAAAACGGGCGCGCTTTATGCCCGTCCGCGCGTTTTTTGCTCACAATTAGATCTATTGCGGGATGCCATTGTTCGAGGCTGCGGATTGCGCATCTGCCGCCCCTTCGATTTATTTTTACCAATTATCACAGGTAAAATAGTTGGTAAACATGTTCGCTTGTTTGAAGTTACGAGGTAGTTGACGGTTGAGATGAATTTAATGTTGTCATTGATTTATGGTATGTGGATTTCGAAAGATCATTATAATTTGAACGAGACATCACATTGATGAGATGTCACATTGAGTACTAACTATCTGGTTAACATGTAAGTAGCCATAGAATTAGTACCTCCGCGATTGCGGCGATGAATACCTCTGACTATCCCGCAAGGGTTATTATAGTGAACGCGTTTGTCTTTATCTTTTTGTCTTTGTATAATTTAAAGATAAAGAAATGTATCAAGATTGTTATCCTTTTGACGAGTTGGAGTTAGAATTACAACCATCACGAGAAACTTTACGCGCTTGATTTAGCATAAAATGTTAACACATGTGGTTTAGGCTAAATCCCCAAACCTAGACAATTATTCTTTTAACCTTTGCCTTAATATTAGGAAAACCGAAATGGTGATAAAATGTTGTGCAATTAATAGCAATCGTATGCCAGATATAACTTCATTACAAATTGTATAAACTGTCCAATACTGGGTTAAGCGATTCACATTTGCACACGCGAATAAGCGTGTAAAAGATATAGGCTGAGCGTGCAAGCTGAATATTCATTTTTTGCCCTCTTTTGTGTACAAATTATAAACGGAGAATGTTTATAAGTATTCCGTATTAGGTGTTATATTAAAATGTTTTCATACTTTAATACGAGCAAACCCTGTTCAATTCCAAATCTTATAACTACCCACTTATCCACAACACAGTCCTTATGCATTCCTTTGAATGTTCTCACAAATAAGACTTTGCTATCGGAGATATCGACAAAAGATTCGGCGTTCAATGAATACGGGGATGTGAGTTCGAGGGGCTATTGAATAGTGTTCACCCTTTACGGGATTGGCCTTTGTGGGTGCGCCTCACTCGAGTCTAGGGCTTAGGATTAGGTCTCAGGATTATGCTAACGAGATTCTAAGGTACGTATGGGAGGAATTTTCAGGTTTCAATCAGTCTTGGTTTGAATAGAAAACGGATAGCTGAGAAAGGTTAAGATCTGTTAACAGAACAAAGTACTTTTTCACATAACTGTTTTGTTGCGTTAATTACCCTAATATTTCACTTGGCAATATAATGTTTACCAAAAATATAGCTAAACTTACAGCAAAAGTTAGTACAGTTAGGACTGTATTAATTGGTGTAAAATTCAGTATATTAATTGTTAAATAGAAAAAATTTGCGCTTTAATTATAAACATCATCGTTTAAATACTACCCTTTAAGTTGTATTTATAGTTTTTTTAAGGCATAGCATGCTCATAACGTTTCCAAAACTGATATTTGCCCCTACATTTTCTTGCCGACTCTTACTCTATTAAAATCAACTAACTGATTATTATTTTTACACAAATTTTTAATCTTTACTCGATGCTATCTCAGATACTTAAAGAAAAGAAAGAAAACATTTATACATAATATATAACATCGCTCCATTTCACAACTAATTTAGTGCTAGATTAAATTCATGCGCAAAAGAAAGCAATTACATTTGAGTGTATATTTACGTCTTACTTATGAAAATTTAATATCAATTTTATTGACACCTACGCAATTCTTGCACGGTTACAGCATTATAAACATTTCATCCGTTTTCTATAAGAAAACACAGAGTCTCGGAAACATAAAAATTACTTTTTAGTTATATCGAGATTAAGATAGGATGTGCTCCTATAGCTCTCAGATTCAAGATAGCATACGCCTTACAACCGGTGAACTTTTTTAGAATAGTCAGAGACTTGTGACCAATACAAAGGTGTTTTGACACGCAAACTTTCGTTTCACCAGATAGCCAGTTCAAACATGACAGGTGAGATAATTCCATGGCAGTTCAAAGACACTGTCAATCAACATTCTAATAATTACAATTAGCCCGTAGTCCTTAGTCGCTTCTTAGGAACCGCTTCGTGGGACGGCAGCTGGTTACATACCAGACTAAGGCCCAGTACATTACGATCAAAGTTAACTTACCAAGAAGTGAGTTGAGTATAGAAAAATAATTTCGCAGAAGGCGAAGTTTGCGCCTTTTGAGTCGCCCGGTGACGTCATCGGGGGGTGTAAGCTCGATTGGCCAATCGTCACCTGGCGTGTGAAAGGAGGGCGGAGCTTGACACGCGCCGTGATGCGACGTCCGATGCTCCGTCTCCCTCTCGCCTCTAGTACCGGGAAGCGCCGCGAGAGGGTTCCGCGAAATCTTTTTGTCGCTTCTCTCTTAATTACGGCTAATTGTCTTCGAGCCCTGTACGGGGAACGAATAGCTGATGCCTGGGATTTAGGATGAATCAGATGGAGTTGTCTTTCGTGGCGGCATTTCTTGACATATGCGTATGGTGTAGTTGCTTAGTAGTAGAGAACTCGGATAATTATATTTGTCGATCTTACAGAATCATTATAGCTTCATTGTCCTCTACATATGTGTACATGGTGGTTATATGTTAAATATTTATTTATACATAAATCCTTCATTTTTCCAGTCTAAGTTATAAAACTGATTTTGTCCACACCTTGTAGATCATTAGATATATTCTTATTAAAAGTGAAGAAAATTAGACTGTTGAATTGAATTAGTACAGATTACATCCGATTCATCCATCACTGGACTTCTGGGCTTTGTGCAGAAGTTACGGATTGTCTTCGTCATTATCTCGTCTGTACTTAAAGGTTATCTCATATATATGTATATTTTTGGTATCGAATCGGTGGTGACGAAGTGATTGACACAACAACTGTCGAAGCTTCGGCGTTTTATTCCCACCGAAACATGTATCTACCTAGAAAAGTCATTGCAATCATATCAATAATTTTATTGTAGGTCCCTTTTTATGTTCCAAACACAATAGTTTACGTTAAGAAGACCTACCTTTTATTCAGGATAGGCCAATTCAATTTCTGACACGGAACACGAATTTTAACTATCAATAAAACGTGAGTTTGATTGTAGTCAAAACAGAGATGGAACCTCTGACTATTTCGCTGCCATTTAATATTCGTATCGTGTATGTTATTTTACGGTATTCGACAGGTATGTTACGTCAACTCAATGTCCGTGGACTTATTGCCTTGAATTAAAATTAAACAGGCTAATGGAGACAAGCGAGGGAAGAGAGATCTATTAAAATCGTTCAAAGTGTCAATCAATAGTAGACACATACATACACATCACGCCTGATTCCCTGTAGAGGAGTAGGCAGAGATCACGGATCTCCATCTTTCACAATCCTCATTTTCGCTTCATTGACACTCATACATCTTTTGATACACACTCGGCAGTTATAGGTCCTTCTAACGCCACCCTTTTTCTAAATATCCGTCTATCTGACTGTCATATGTCTATACGTGGACATATTTATTTACGAGTACCTAAACGCTGTATCTTTGTATCCAACCCCATGCATATATGGCCTAATAAAGCAGCTGGTTACCCTCCATTCCAATCCCAAACCATCAGGGGATTAGCGGTAACGTTCCCGTATAGTACTCGAGGCTCTTAGGGCCCGTGTGCCTACGCAGCTTCTAAAAATACCCTGGAACAAAACAGTGTTGGATCAGCCATATTGCGCTTAGCGAAACAGACCGACGCGGGCGTATGCATAGTCTGGGTTTCAGGCTGGTGACTGGGGTCCAAATCTATGTAAGACTAGAAAGAAACAAACATAAGATACTTTAAGTTTAATGACGACCTGGTTAAACGCCTGAACGCTAATCGTGAGGTCCCGGGTTCGATTCCCGGTGGAGGCACAGTTAAGAACTACGCTTTTCTTCTGCTTTCCAGTCTGGTCGTTGATTATATATGCTATATATGTATTTATCTATGCATAATAAGTATATATTTCTTAAATATACGTTGACTAGCATGCTTAACACAAGTCTTAAATGTACTTACCAAGGGGCTAGTTCAATTGGTGTAATAATGTCAAAAAATTATTATTCTTATTTAAGTTTAATGAATTTCTATGTACATTTTCGTAATAAAAAAACATTTACAAAATGCATCGAATTATACGGTGAGAGAAAACATCGTGAGAAACTTACCTGTTTGTCGAACAGGTAAAAGTAAGTGCTTGTAAATGGCGACATGGCTTACCTATCACATTGAGTACTGACTATCTGGTCAACACGTGGGTTCGAAGTGTCCCTAGAATTACTTCCTTCATAATTGCGGAGCTGGAAACCTGAACCTCAGACTTTCCCGCAAGGTTAAATGGTCGTGAATGCGTTTGTCTTTTTGTTTTAATATTTAAACAGACCATTACATTGTAGAATTGTCAAAACTTTAAGTTCTATCTCTGAAATTACGACGTTATTGATTCTAAAGTTACGTCAAACTCGTACTTTGCAAAGATAGGTAAGTAATAAACCTCAAACAGAGTATAATAAACGATCGTATACATACGTTCAATAGAATATAATATCTAGGACTAAGTAATCGAATGTTTACTCAGGCCCTAAAGCGTTTTTGGTAATAATTGCTCTAGTCATCAATGTTCATAGATATTTAAGATGTTTTTCCCTAACAACTTTTTAACTGACTAAAATTATATATTTTTCCGTCTATTTCTCTGAGGATTATGGATTGTGCAGGCATGTATGGAGGTTTGAACTGCGTAGTTTGCGTTTAACCCAGTGCAGTGGCTGGAATACAACTGTTGTGGGAATCGCCAGCCCTTATTCTATCTACACACATACCTGTCATGAATAGCATTACACCTGCATAGCCATGTCTTATTTACATTTTTATCATGCAAGTCATGAAAAGAACAATTATCGAAAAAACTCGGTGTGTGTGTTCAATAAGGTCATCTCCTGAAATGGATAAATAAGCAAGTTATAACATTTGTAATGAGGACGACGTTATATGGGATAGAGAAGTCGTATTAAGATATTGTTGTAGGATAAACTAAATATATGTAAGTAAATTGCTACTAAATAATCACTTTGCAATAAAAGAAATTGGTTTTACTTCGTCCAGCTTCTGCTAGCAGTGTGAAAGGAAACCTAGCTATTCCTGTTAAGAGCTAATAGTCAACAACACATAGCGTGAAAGCATACATATCCGCCAGTATATATGTATAATGTGATCCTTAAGTGCTTTGATACTTTCGTTAGGCTTAATCATTTGACTATCTCATAAAGTAACATGATTAAACATATTCCTTTCATGATTTTTCTTCTCAGAGTCTTGCAATAGATATTTTTACACGTTAAAGTACAAGTGTGGACTATGAATGCGAGGCAAACATCGGGAGTTGTCGAGTGCGGAGTAAATGAGCGCCGGGTGTGGGTGCCTAAACAAAAGGTGATACCCCCACGGCTCTGCAAACGATCGACCCGAGGGGGGCGGCTGTAGGGCGACCATGCCCACGCCAAAACGTGGGACAGCGGGATATCTTCAATTTAAGCTTAAATATCGTGTATGGAAGACGTTGGATGGATTCAAAGTGTATCGTAGTGTATTAGGTACCAATTTATACATAGGAAACTTTGGTAAATAACCAATGAAAGTACCAAGATATATAGAGCCTCACGTCTTATGTTTGGTCGTCAATAGCCAAGTCCATAAAGTTTGCTACTAATTATCAGGTAAGGAAGAAAGATCACAATAAGTTTTTTAGTTAGAACATCTAAAAATTGTGCGTCAAAATCACCTTATTTAAATTGCATTTTTTTAACTTTTGCCAGCCGGCTCTTACCTTACATTTATTAAGAAACTATATTCTCTCTTGCAGTGTTAAAAACAATAATTATGTTCGACATTAATTCAAGCACATATTGCGCTGCTTGTCATGCCCTAATAGAAGACTAAGGACACAATACTTAACTGTTGAACAGCCCATTATTTCATAAAACAATCCTGGCTATCCACATGGCCTTGTGCACCTAATCCAGGACCGATGCAGCCCCTACGCGGGGGGGTGGGTTGTGCTTTTTGCGGCGCGTGTCACTTGGTGCGCGGGGCGCGGGCGGCGGGGAAGCGCGGCACCCGACACCGACGGCGTCGAGATCCAGCGTCCGGGCGCCGCGTCGCCATGGCAACGACACCCTACACCCACCACCTAATCTATACAAAAATCCACCTTACTGTCATAGCGTAAGGTTGAGAATCAAATGTAGGGTTCTCCCCTAGTATATAAGATGTACATAAAGAAGGCTCGGCCAGGCGATGTAAATAAACGGCAGATAACTCCGCTCTAATGGAAGAGGGATCGGAGTGCCTCCGCTGCCCTGCCAACTCGATTAGGGGCATCGATTCGCCTGCCTCAGCCCTCTGTAGAGGCCTGCCACTATCACTGCGGATTAAGGGCTCACAATGGCCTCATGTGCTCAGCCTATTGGTGTTCAGATTTGTAGATTTAAAGTACGTAAGCCGATGCTTAATTGGAACAATAAAGATGAGAAAAGATTTAAAAGAAAAGTCGTATTACATATTTGTAGATCTGATATCAGTTTATTGACTTAGTTCAACGACTTTTTATCTTTACACGTTTAATGTTATGATTTGTTCATTATGTATTGATTGCCAAGTAAAGCTTGGTCGTTTTCAGAAGCTGGATAATATATTTCTTCTGTTCTTCACGCTTAAACTTAACTTAAACTATAACCACTTAAACTAAAGCAAAGTTAATATTTGCTTTCGACGAATACAATATTAAGGAGTATAGTACATATATGCCTTATAGGTATTGTGAGTATTCTATTGGACGACGACGTAATATCGAATGGCGAGTTTGTCCCACCCGTCTACAGCGGTGGTCTGAAATGAAAAGAATACAAATGAAAACTCACGGCTATATTCTCAGAAAGGGTGGATTGTTACAAAGGAATATAAAATTTTGCTTTGTACATTGTATAAATGTTTCCGCTCATCTCCTTCCCTTTTAGACATTACTAAGTATTATTGTTGATTATTAGCTTTGATTTTTAGTATGTCAAAGGAGGCAATTAAGACAAAAGACAAATGCGTTCATGACTATTAACCCTTGCTCTCTAAACCTGCCCTTCTTCGGGATAGGTAATAGCCGGTGCTTATTTCCGGCGATACGGTTCACTACCTATCACGTTGAGTGCTGTCTTTCTAGTGAAACGCGGGCTTCGAGTGACCCATACCTAACCTTCGAAATTTCGGAATTGGGCACTCAGCCTCCGACTACCCCGCCACAATAAAAAAGGGAGTGTGTATACACAAGTCGTGAAGCGTATGTTTGTGTTTTTACTGTCTCATTTCTATGAATCTCACCGTGATCATCTTGTCAGGGAAGAACCCCCTTATGTGAGTGGTCTTCCTGCCGCTCTCCTCCACTTGAACGTGCTTCATGATGTTGCCTTGCAGCGATATTGTGCATTTCACCTGCAATAGACAACTATGGTTATAATCACGCTTATTTAGCCGAAGGGGTGGAGAGAACCTCGCAAACATAGTTATCTGAACAACGTTATCTTCCCGGTCACACTTCTACCTTTATTACATACATACACATCACGCCTGATTCCCTGTAGAGGGGTAGGCAGAGATCACGGAGCCCATTTGTCCCGATCCTGACATACCACTTTCGCTTCATTGACATTCATACATCCTCTCATACAATCTCGGCGGTTATAGGTACTCCTAACGTCACCTTTTTTCAATATAGCGTCTATTTACCTTTATTATTCTTATATATTCAGCTTAATGTATAACCGATAGCATATACTCCAGTAAATGGACTCAAATCAATAGGATTGCAACTAACAGGACGGCTACATATTAGATGTAAATTAAAATTGCATTATTATGGAATATGGACCACTTGTATTGCCCTACGCAGAATAAATTCATTTATTTCTAATGCAAACTTTCGAGCGCTAGTAATTTAGTTCACTTAACACCAAATGGTCCTAAAAACCCATACAGTCAGACCTGTAGATGACCATCTCTTACAACAAACCGGCAACAAAGGCTCTTATCATTCTATTAACCTTTAAGTAACATATACATATCACACCCGCTTCCCTTATAAAGGTACACAGATATCTGAGTAAGACATACCGGCTGTCCATCAGGCAGTTTGGCCTCCACAAACTCCTCGTCCAGGCGGAAGGTGATCTCGGAGTTGGCCAGCAAGGAGCTCATGCTGAAGCGGTAGCTGCCGTCAGGGTTCCTGCTGAGGCAGTGCACGGGGCTCAAGGTGGCTGCTGCCTTGCGGGCGAAGTAGCCGTGGCCTATAGCATATATGAAGGAACATCAGGGGCCTTCTACTAATGCGTTTTAGCACAAACGCAGTTCAATATCAGATCAGTAATAGTGTGAAGTTGGTAGAGATGATCAAAAGTGTCAAATGTCACTATTAAAATCGGTCAAAATACGCATAAAAAATGACAATTATTGTCAGTTTTTCTAATCCACTACTACTACTTCACACTATTACTGATCAGTTATTATTGCTATTGAACTGTTATTTTGCAAAAAGCATTAGTGGACTAACTCCCCATAGGTGTACTCATTGACTGGTTACGGAGTGGTAAGAGGTTAGAATCAGTACCGAGATTATGAAATGACGATCTTTGTCACTCTGAGTCTAATTAAATGATAATTATTTCATTAAGCGTTTCATATTTAATTAGGTGTCTTAACAGTATTTTTTCTCACAAAACAATGGTAAAATATGGTAGCATTATAAATTAGGTAAATAAGTAATTCTTCAAATTAGTAAACTGTAACTTCTAATACAAAAATTATTAACTAAATACATACAAGTTATACATACATTTATATACTTGTGTTGTGTATATTTTATATTTGTGATGTCATCATTCATTTTATTATACTTTGTTTTCTTAGTTGTCTGAAATTTTCAATTTATTTTATTCATATATGGTAAACTATTGGATTTTTTTTCGCTTAATCCAACCAAATCATTTTTTTTTAAATATTGCAACTCACCCATAATCTTGAGAAACTCATCAAAGTTTTCTGACTTCACCTGCATGTACTTCTTTCCAAGGAAATCATTGCTTTCCATATTTCACACCACTAATTCGATTAACTGATGGTAAATTCCTATTAACTTTGAAGTTTTTTCACTGTCACTGTTTAGTTATAAAATACTCATACAGAACTGCTATTCATTTGGTTAAAATATAACATATTTCCACTATTAATCTTAATCTGAAGGACTCATCTATATAATTTTACTCTCTACTAATCTTACACGTAAGTTAAGCATAGTATTTATTTAACACTATATTTGACAATTTAATATAGCTTAGAAAGGTATTGCATTAGAAACCGTGAATGGATTACTGATATGTTTGTAACAAGAATTAGATAACATTTATCTTATCGTGTGGCATCGATATTCAGCTGATTCGTCCCGATTGAAGATTGGGCAGAGAGATCTCTACAAGGTTATCAGCTGATAACTTCATATTCAGTGTATGGGACATCTGGTAATAAGGAAATAAAGGCCTTTAATTATTGAGAGTTCCTTTTTAATACTCTTCAGTCATGTATGCATTGAAATTTGTATCCGACGGGAGATAGAAAGTTTCAGAATGATACCCTAACAATTCTGTCATTTCAATCCAGTTATCTTTTCAAATACTTATATTACATTTAGTAAAAAGGATTTTTTTTTACTTTAATCATAATATTAAATTTGTGGGAATAGTATAAATGAATAATCATATAATATAATATCTATGGGAAAACATTGTGAGGACACCTTCATATGCCCTTGCTGTCGATCCCTCGGGATAGGAATAGCCAATGCCTGTATATGACGATACGGTTGACTATCTATCACGTTAGGTGCTGTCTATATAGTGAAATTCGGGCTTTTTTCTTATATCGCAGATGGGCACTGAAAGCTCTGATTGTCCCGCCAAAATAAAAAGGGAGCGTGTATGCAAAAGTCGTGAAGCGTATGTTATGAATAACGACTCTTGCTTAATTTGGCATTACGATCGGCGATAATGTAATAATGTATGATTATATTGAACACACTTTTCATCAATTAGTCGGTACCAGTGACGTTTGGTGCTGACTACCATATTTTAAAGGTTCCGTCGCGGTTTGTAAACATGTCTTGTTTTTCTAATTATAATCAATGTGTTTGCTTCAGGTGGAAAAAGCATATATGATAAGCCAACGACCAGTGACCAAGGAGGAATCAAACGACTAGATCGCAGTGATGATAATGTGTTACCTAGTAAGTATAACAAATAGTTTTTCGGCCACATAGTTTCCTTTCTGGCGCCGAAGTTAAGCCAAGCCAGACTTGGTTATTATCGAGATGGGTAACCACCCGTTATGTAGGCTTCGTTGAGGATAAATTAGGCAGTAGTTATCTGTGAACTAAACATAATAACTAAGTCAATTCGAGTGGATAACAACGGCCACTCCGCCTGTAATGTTACTGGTCTAAAGCTAAGAGGTTGTTCAATCTTGATTCTATTGTGATGGCATTAATATCAATAATTGATTGGCAGCCTATCAGCCAATGAAATAACAACCATTGTCCTTCGCGGAATAGAGATCCCGCCACATAAGGTGGCAGTTGGAGGCGTCGCCACAGTCGCGTAATTCAGTGTTACCAGTAAACACGCCAAAACTAGCACTCACTGTGCCATACGGCTCGATACATTATAGGTTTCATTTGTAACGGTCTTTGGTTGCAGAGCTATAAACTCAAACAAAACAAATTAATAAATCAAAGTCAAAATATGTTTATTAAACTATTTCAAACATGATTAATAATTAACGGGACTTATCCTTCTTATTATATATTATGTGTTCCTTCACTCTGTCCGCAATAGACCGTTTAGTGTGTTCGACGTAGGATTTCCCACAGCTGCAATCAATCTTATACACACCCTTATATCTTATATCATGAGTATAAATCGCGAATCTCTTAAAACTATTATTTCAAACATGGCACTGAGCATTGTCTTTACATATTTTTTACCGAGGTTAGATCAGCGGAGACCCTAGCTTGGAGAAGAACTAACAAGAAACTCCGCAAATCAATTTATTATAATCACCCTTAACAAACATAAAAATTACAAAGAGTGGGCAAAAAACACAACGCTGGTAATACTAAATTTACCTTTCATACAAAATAACACGCAATGGCGGAAACGTCAAATTTAGTTCCAAGTTTGGCTACTGCCACCTTATGTGGCGGGTACTCTACTTATCGCATATCCACCATTACGTATTTCTTGGTAAAACTTTGACAAGTAATAATATTATGCCAGAGGGTAACTACTGAAATCATCTCAGATACAAAACCCGATTTCTTAGAACTCACATGGTAAAAACTAACTTTTTAGGTCACAATTCTGGTTCAGTGATTCAATTATGAACTAAAATTATTGTATTCAATTCTATTTAAATAACATGTCTATCTGGTTAACACGTGGGTTCGAGGTGGCCATAGAATTACTACCTTCGCAATGGCGCAGTTGTTTTGATTGATTAGTAGTTCAACGCATTGAGTATTGTGCATATATTTCTTGTTCCAGCAACCCCAGAGAAAGGCCTGGTGGCGATCCACAAGAAGAGGCGAGTCGGCGACTCACCCAAGGCTGCAGTAAACGACTTTCTGCTCGATGATGAATTGGAGGCCACTCCTAATAATATGTAAGTCGTTTAACAATATGAGGTCCGTGTGTCAGTCTAAGCTAAGGAAGCGCCTAATCCTTTTTATGGATATATTAAATTCAATATTCCATTATATACATACTCGTAGATATGCACAAACGCTAAAGCTATTTAGAACGCTGACTATTACTGATTCCGTGGAATTACTTACCTACATATTGTTTATTCTGAAAAAGGCGAAGACTTGCTTAGAATTTTAGTCTCACTTTATAAATGATAAAAATGAATAATAACTTTGGAATACTTAAAATGACTATCATTAAATAATGTTAAGACTGGTAAACGAAACTTGTCTGAACACCTCAACCATCTAAGATATATAGCGTTATAAATTACAGAGCGTGTATGAGTAGGTGTAATAAATGTCATTGAAGTGAGTATTAACACAAATGGGGGTCTACAGTCTCCGCCTGTCTTATGTTCTGTGTTGTTGTAATGATTCGGATTTTGCGGGTCAGTTTCTGTCAGTCAGTCAGTGTCAGTTTTCGAACTCCTGTAGAAAAGGGTGCGGTCTATTTGGTAGAAACTTGATACTCCGAAACCTATTTGGGATAACTGACTTCGCAGAAACTTCTTTAGTCGATCATTTATTAGGCATAAAAAATATTTGACATAAATTTTTAGGCATAATATGCTTATGACCGAATTTAGAATGGCATACATTTAAGATAGTAGAATTTTTATTGGCATATTTACCTTTGGCATAGTTAGAATTTGTATAATATCATTTAGCATAACGTTCATTTAGAGTACAGATTATTTGGCATAATTTGACTAGGCATACTATGAAGATCATAGAATTTCAATTAGAATAATATAGATTGGGTTACTTTCTTCTTTAAAAATGCGTAGGTTAGGTTAGGTTAGAACTGTGACCTCTTATGGCCAGAAACGAACATGCTCTCATGGGCAAGGATATAAAAACCAAATAATTATCATTAAATCAACTTTTATTTATTACAATTACTAAAAAAAAGTGTTGCAATAATCATAAAAGATGATTCTTGCTGTAAGCATTATGCGAAATGATGGTTCTACTTTTAAATAGTTATGGATAAGAAATATATGCCAAAAGATGAATCTGGTTTTGAACTTTCTGCGATGTGATGATTATACATTGTGATTATTATGGATACCAAAATTATGCGTACAAATAATTCTGACTTACAGAATTATGGGTTTCAATGTATGCTAAATGAATTAATGCCAAACGATATTCTGCGAAAAGAGGTTTATGCTATTAGTTGTTATGCAATATAAAATTATTACTTGAAAAGTTCTACTATAATAGGTGTACCCTGTAGAAAACTGTCAAAGCGCAGAATTACCATGTTTAAAACATATTACAAATAGCTTGTTCGCGACCATTTTACGATTCAATCTGAATCATAATCATAGGATCGTAGTATACATATTAATTGGCCTCCTTAAACCCCCTGATGTATTGTTCCAGCGTGCCAACCATCTACTACGGCGCGCGCACCCACAAGCAAATCCAGCAGGTGGTGCGAGAACTGAAGCGAACCGGGTACTGCGGCAGAGCGAAGATGTCACTGCTGTCCAGCAGGGAGCACTCCTGCATCCGGCAGTGGGATAGGAGCCTCTACAGGAGCCGCAACGACATGTGCCGCGAGTGCCTTAAGAAGACCAGCCTGGTAGTTCAATAGATACTAGTAGTGTTAAAGGGAAAGCAAAGGTTTGAGTGTCTGACTTCGAAATTGTAGAGTTAGTGACTCTGTTGTCATTTCGAGTCGAAGTGTCAGATAGATAGGCAGTATTTAATATGATAGGTGGTGCTGGTAAAATTCGATGTAGGTCAATTGTTTCGGGCTTGACTTTGAATCAGTGGGTACAGAGTTCAAATCTCGCTTGAGGCTGTATCAATGGAAATTAAGAATGTTAAATGAATTTCTATATACATTTTCGTAATAAAATACATTTACGAAATGCGTCGAATACTACGGTGAGGAAAAACATGGTGAGGAAACCTACCTGTTCCCCGAACAGGTAATGGTCAGTGCTTGTAAATGGCGACACGGCTTACCACCTGCCACATTCAGTACTAACTATCTGGTCAACACGTGGGTTCGAGGTGGCCTTAGAATTACTACCTTCGCATTTGTGAAGATGGACACCTGAATGATGACTATCCTCAAGGGTAAGGTCTTGAACGCGTTTTGATTTAATGACCCTATCCCTTCCAGGTATCTGATTCAAGCCTGCCTCCCCACAGCAGCCAGTGCAAGTTTTACGAGAACAGGGCAGAGCTGTGCCACTCGAAGCTGCCCCCAGTGTTCGATCTGGAGGAGCTGGTGGAATTCGGGCACGAGAGGTCTGCCTGCCCCTTCTACGGCGCTAGGATGATGGCTGCCTCTGCGCACATCGTCTTCTGTCCCTACAACTATCTTATCGATCCTAGTATACGGAAGAGTGTTAGTATTACGAAAACGATACAAGTACTGTGGACATAATACTTCACATATATACTTTATGTCATAATATAATAATAATATTTAGACATTATTACACCAATTGAAATAGCCCCTTGGTAAATTCATTTAAAACTTGTTTTAAGGGTATTAGTCAACGTATGTTTAAGAAATGTTTACTTATTATACATACAGAAATACAATAGCATACACAAGCAACAACCAGACTGGAAAGCAGAAAAAAAGCGTAGTTCTTAACTCTGCCTCCATCGGGAATCGAACCCAAGACCTCACGATTGGCGTTCAAGTGCTTAATCAATCGCGCTACGGAGGTCGTCATGATTATTTATAGTGACCTACAACATAGCATAGGTTAATCCTGCAGAGATTGTCACTTAATATGTTTAATAAATAAAATATCTTTGACGACTGATACAACTTTACATACATACACATCACGCCTGATTCCCTGTAGAGGGGTAGGTAAAGATCACGGATCCCCATTTGTCCCGATCCTGACAGACCACTTTCGCTTCATTGACATTCATACATCTTCTCATACACTCTTGGCGGTTATAGGTACTCCTAACGTCACCTTTTTTCAATATAGCGTTTATCTGACAAATATAAAACAAATATAAAATACAACTTTAAATTGTATATATAGATATAGAAACAAATTAGGATCCGTGATCTCTGCCTACACCTCTGTGGGTACTTTATACTTTTACCATATAGCCAACACGCAATAAGCCTGACATTATAGTGATATTTAATGTAGTACTATTAAATCATAGTGCAAATTTCTTCACGTAGTGTGTTCCTACACAGTAAAACTCATGCTTATAAAAAATACACAGAAATAATATCAAACCATTCCACATGAACAATCAGCGCTAAAAGTGCAGTCCCAGGAAATTTTTATAAGGTATACGTTTATAAGAACAAAAGACAATATTTTTCATTTCGAAGCATGCGAACGTATAGTGGCTATGACAATGCATAGTGGCGCTAGTTTTAAAATATCCAATCCCGCTTGAGCCTGTACCAATGGAAATTAAGGCTTGCCACCTGTCACATTGATTCCTGACTATCCGGTCAACACGTGTGTTCGAGGTATCCGTAGAGTTACTACCTTCGCAATTACGGAAATGGACACCTGAACCTCTGACTACCCCGCAAGGGTTAATAGTCGTGAGCGCGCTTGTCTTTTGTTGTCAAGTGGGAATGAAACTCGGTACCTTAAGTTGCTGAATCCTTTATCCCACCAGCTGAGTCCTACCCATTGTTATACTAAACTGTTGCCTGCTTTCAGTTGAAGATCCCCCTGCAGAACGCAATAGTGATCCTGGATGAGGCTCACAACATCGAGGACATCTGCAGGGACTCCGCCACCTTCACCATCGACAGGGAGCTGCTAAGGAGCGCCCTCACTGTTAGTATGCCTTATGTCTTTTTGTACATACGGGTTAGACAGGACTACGGATTTTAATATTGCTTGTAAGGAGACAGGGGCTTATTCTACTAATGCATTTTAGGCACAATATTAGTTCAGTAGTGATACAACACCAAGTCAGTAGCAGTCATTTGACACTTTTACTCCACTAACAACTTACGCCACTGAAGCGCTTTTGTAATGCCGTCTGAAGTACGAATAAGCTACTCCATTAATTAATCGTGCCACAATATCAGTTCAATAGCGTTATTTTTGGTTCTCCACTATAGTTTTAACAGCTTTGTCTATGCTCAATCGTAAGCAAGTGTGTTATTCAGTTGATACTGACGGTATTGAATCACTACCGAGGTTAAATTGTGATTGATGAAAATTTTAGCAGACTACCACTTTTACAGCAGAGATGCAGTAGTGACGCGGGAGCAACGCAGTTGTATTGCCGTCATTGTAAATTCAGGCCTAAGGCCGCAGGAGTGATGTGTATGTATGTACTACGTCAACTCGTCGGTTACCTTTAGTATTACAATCGATGATACTTTATATATTATTGTTATTTAGCTTTCTGATTTGAGTTCGAGAAGAGAATCAGGGCAGATAGTTAACATTCAATTCACTTCTTAAAATCGACATGAATTAGAAGCTTCGTAATAACATCTACTATTGAGTACTAGAAACTACTTGATATTAAAATAGATATTCATCGTATCGCATTATACATTGAATATTGGTGTCTGATTGCTATCCCATCGCAACATATATTCCATTCACCCTTATCCCTTAGTCGCCTCTTACGACTTGCCTATTCAATTGCCTTTACATATATTTCAGGAGCTAGAGCACCTGTCCCAATACTCGTTCGCGAACCAAGGCCTGATGCCGGATATTTTGACCCTGGTGCGGGCGCTCAAAGACTGGGACCAATGGTAACGTAATAATAAATAATAATATTTGGACTTTATTACACCAATTGAACTAGCCCCTTGGTAAGTACATTTAAGACTTGTGTTAAGGATGCTAGTCAACGTATATTTAAGAAATATAAACATATTATACATAGATAAAGACATATATAGCATATATAATCAACAACCGGACTGGAAAGCAGTAGAAAAGCGTTGTTATTAACTCTGCCTCCACCGGGAATCGAACCCAGGACCTCACGATTAGCGTTCAGGCAGCTAGCCGATCGCGCCACGGAGATTGTCAACGTACGCCTCACGCATGCAATACTTATAGGGATAGATAGAGTTACTAAAAAAAAGCGCGTTCACGACTAACACTGGCGGGGTAGTCAGAGGATCAGGTGTCCATGTCCGCAATTGCGAAGGTAGTAATTCTATGGCCACCTCGAACCCACGTGTTAACCACAGATACCGGACCAGATAGTATAGATAGTGACCAGATAGTCAGTACTCAATGTCGATTTTACATATACATACGCATATTCACGTCTCTACGTCCCCAAAGGGATAGGCAAGACTATCGATCGCCACCTGAGACGATCCTGACAAATATCTTGCTTCACTCACACCCATTAACCTTTTCATACATGCTCTTCTGTTCTTTACACTACGTACACCCGAAATTACAATGTCTTAGTCGGTTTGAATTTTAAATGTCACCCTATAAAATAATAATAAAGCATTTATTTAAAGCCACAAAAACATACACAATACAAATATTTTACAAATTAAACTTACAAACTAGGGGGTATAGCTTGTATAAAAGCTTGTTGTATATACATATAAAAACGTAATGTAAGACGCCCCCATGCTAGATGGACCGATGACCTGAAAAAGGTCGCTGGTAGTGGCTAGCTGAGGGCCACGAGTAGTGTTGTAAAGAACTCGAGTCTTTGAGTCCTAAATTTAGAGCTCGACTCTGCATTACACGACTCGACTCATAACAATAAGACTCTTAAGAATAAAGAACTCAAGTCTTTATGAGCTCTTGAACGCGAGACTCGAGACTCGAGTCTTCTTTAGCGCTCGAGTCCTTTTTACGCGCCGAGTCGCGCTCGAGTTCTTTTCCGCTTTGAGTCATTCTTTTTAAAGCAGCCAATAAAAGGCTACAAATAAATACAATAAATTACACTATTTGTCATAGCGTGATATTATATACCCTATAGGCTTCCCCAATAAAAGGGCTATTTAACACTGAAACAATTTCCAAATTGGACCAGTAATTCCTGAGATTAGCGCGTTCTACCAAACAAATAAACTCTTCAGCTTTATTATATAAGTATAGACATTTATTCTAAATAAATCACTGTCAGCATTTCGAAGACCAGTTTGAAGAAGACTCGAGCTCTTTTAAGACTCGAGCTCTTTTAAGACTCAAGCTCTTTATAAGACTCGAGTCACTCGAGTTCTATTTAAGGTTTCGAGTTCAATAATGGCGCTCGAGTCTTCATGATAGGACTCAGACTCGGCTCGACTCAAGACTCCGAGTTCAGTTAGTTCACTGAGTCTTAGAAAATTGAGTCGAGTCTATCGAATAAGACTAAAAGACTCGAGTTCTTTACAACACTAGCCACGAGTGATCGTGTTTTGTGGCGTAATCTTGGGGAGGCCTACTTCCAGCAGTGGACTAACATAGGCTGATTGATTGATAACTCCTATATCGTTCAAGCATATACATCATATACATATTTTCATTCACGCCAGTTCCTATACAGAATCGCAGCTTGATGATTATTGTGTTGTTTGAAGGTTTGGCAACCAGACCCCTTTGCTGCCGAGCAAAGCCATGGCGAACAACGAGTGCACGTACGCGTGGCAGGTGGACCACTTCGTCACGACGCTCAACAACCACAACATTGGGGTCAAGCAGTACGCAGGTGAAAACGTATATACTACATAACATATATTATATTAAAAACTAGCGACCTACTCCGGCTTCGCACTTCTGACTATTTAATGGATGTTATTATACATATAAACCTTCCTCTTGAATCACTCTATCTATTAAAAAAAAACCGCATCAAAATCCGTTGCGGAGTTTCAAAGATTTGAGCATACAAAGGGACATAGGGAAAGAGATAGCGACTTTGTTTTATACTATGTAGTGATGGTGAAGGAAACAATGTGAAAAAGCTGCCTATTCTTTGGAACAAGCAATACGATTTATTCGAGGCGACAAGGTGATATGAAACACTATTAGTCCTATCTACTGGGTAAAAATTAGACTTGTAGTGGCCAATGCCTTAACATTGATACGACAATGGCCAACTATCGTTTGACCGCCACCAAAATTGCTTTATAACGTTATAGTACTAATGTATATAATAGTTGTTGTTGTAGCTATTATATAACATTGTTTACAAAACAAAACAAACGCGTTCACGACCATTAACCCTTGCGGGGTAGTCAGAGTTTCAAATATCCATTTCCGCAATCGCGGAGGTAGTAATTCTATGGCCACCTTGAACCCACGTGTTGACCAGATAGTCAGTACTCAATTTAACAAGTGGCAAGCTATGTCGCCATTTAAAAGCACTTATTATTACCTGTTCGATGAACAGGTAGGTTTCCTCACGATGTTTCCCCTCACCGTAGTATTCACCGTAAAATTGTAACTAATAACATTTTTATAAGTTACAATCTTATCTATCGCATGAGGCATGACTGTCGACAGGTATTTTAATTTTAATAAAAATGTATGTATACTTTTAAGAGATTCGCGATTTATACTCATGATTAATAACTAACGGGACTTATCGCGTATGCCCGTGACCATGGCAGATGCAACGTAGCCGAATTGTCGGGTAATTAAAGGTAACTTTATTATATAAAAACATACGCGATAAGTCCCGTGAGTTATTAATGAAAAATGTATGTGTTGGTATAGATTTCCGGAGCAGTGCGGAAGCCTTCTGCGCCAAGATGTCAGAGGACCCCAGCAGCCTGTTCGGGGCCACGCAGGCCACGGCCACGCTGCTCGACAGCATCGCCACCGTGCTCGGTGAGTCACACGGTTCTAACTACCCCTAGTGGACTTTCAGGTGTAACCAATATACACGTATATTGAACACTATATGTAAATATTATACCAATATTTGTCGAAGTTTGACAGGATTGGGACAGATGGGAATCTGTGATCTCTTAATCCCTCCACAGGGAATCAGTCTTGATGTGTATGTATGTATATTGAAACCCTGGGGTCCATCGAATCAATATGTAACTGAAAGTCTATTTTTAATTGGAATTTGTAAGTAGCTACTAAGATCCAAGTAAGGTTACCTACCCTGAGCATTTGGCATTGCAGCATTTAAGGCACGTCTAAATATCTATTTAAGGTACTTTAGACAAATGTAGGATTGTTTACAAAGACCTTCGTAAATATTACGGTGAATTATTGAGTGTAACTGAGACACGGTGACACAACACACAAACCTATGAAAAAACATTAATGTACATATATTCACGTCCCTCAATATTTGTCTAATAGATAGAACGTCGCTTAGACAATATTCCTCTAACACCTTTGACATCACTATTAAAGCGGTTGAATATTGTTAACAGGTTCATACTGTATCGCCTTTCATCCATAAATCTCTTAGGCGCGTCTTGTTATCTGGGACGTATAACCTATTCGAACAGGGAACAAAATCTATACTAATATTATAAAGCAGAAGAGTTTGTTTGTTTGTTGGAACGCGCTAATATGTGATAAATATGTAGTATGGAAGGATGTTGTGTTTCAGGATACCTGTTCAACGATGGTTGCAAGCACATGGATGACTTCAAGCCGGTGCTGGTGAAAACCCTCACCTCGGAGGAGCAGCCCTTCCAGGTGGGCAGCTGGCGGTCGGCGCACGAAACGCAGGTAATTCTTAACCAAGTGGATGATGCATAGAGATCATCATCATCAGCCTGTCTGAATCCACTGTTGGACATAGGCCTCCCTCAAATGACGCCACTTCTCCCTGTCAGTGGCCGTTCGCATCCATTCGATGCCGGCCAACCTGCGCAGGTCGTCTTCCCACCTTACCGGGGGGCGTTTACTTAGACGCGGTCGCCACTCTTGGACTTTTTTGCTCCAGCGACCATTAGTCCTTCTGCATACGTGCATAGAGATAATCATAGAAAAAGGAGGCGATATTTTATTAGTATGTTTGGGCTAAGGTCTAATAATTTTATAGTGTTCATTTGGGTGTCTTGTCCTTGTTAACAAGCTGTTTTTCTAATGACATACCGTAGAAGAAGTAGAAGAAAGAAGATAAGTAGTGACGAAGGTACTATATCCTTAGAATATATTGTTCTGTCACCAGTTTACAACTTCAATGTGCTAAAAGTGACCAAGATATTATGCCGGCAAGATTCGTCATGAAAATATCTATATGCTTATACTTTTTTCTTCTCACTAACCTTTTGAGGGAAATATGCACGATGTATCTACATTACCTTAGCTACTGGTTAGTATTGGTATTCACAAGGAATATTGACGACGGTGCTAACCCATCACCTATTAGAACCCAATTAGCCCTAGTCCCTTAGTTTCTTTGAATTACGAGTATTAGCGGCCTTAATGTGACTGACATTAAATTGTAATTTTTAATTTTATTGTCATTGTTTTTTTTACATTTTTTTTTGTATCTTGTGTCATTAATATTATTTTGTCAAATATGGAATCTCAATAAAGGATTATTATTCATATATCAACGGTAGAATTCAATGCTAAGAGACAACCAGTGTCAGGCAAAATGTTTTGAATGTACCGTACTTGTATTTATGTTGAATAAAAACCTTTGACTTTGACTTTATTACTCTCGCAGTCGAAGCAGAAGGAGTCGTTAAGCCTGCGCCTCCTATGCCTGAACCCCGGCGTGGTGTTCTCGCAGCTGGGGGCGGCGAGGAGCGTGGTGCTCTCCTCTGGCACCCTGGCGCCGCTGCTCAGCCTGCACTCGGAGCTAAGCGCCCCATTCCCCCTAAGCGTCAGCCCCCCGCACGTCATCCCTGGGGACAGGGTGAGATAGCCAACATTTATCACAACAACACCTTTACAGGATTCCCAATACGGTGTCATTGACAACACAATACACATAAACAATTTACTAATAAACATTTACAATGAAATAACAAAAAAAAACATTGAATACTAAACCTAGACAACAATAATTATTTAGAGCATCAGCTAAGGCAATCAAAGCTCATAGCATATTTTGTAACGCATGGCAACCCCCTGAACTCAGTCCTGCGGCACACGAAGAGGTCCACCAGGTCGGCCATGCCGTTGAGCAGCCGGACGCCGCGCACGCCGAACATACGCCATTTGACGGATTTAAAAGCTTCATAGCACTTGCTTCTGGTTTTAAATAGACGTACAGTGAGAGAGTTCGAAGACAATGATTGGGAAGCATAGAAATAGTCTAAATGAAGTATATAAAACAACTTATATTCATTATAGGTAATAGTTAGTGCTTGTAAATGGCGACATGGCTTACCACCTGTCACATTGAGTACTGACTATCTGATCAACACGTGGGCTCGAGGTGACCATAGAATTACTACCTTCGCAATTGCGGAGATGGTTACCTGAACCTCTCACTACCCCGCAAGGGTTAATGGTCGTAAACGCGTTTGTTGTGGCTTTTTGTCATCATACGAGTAGAGAAAGTTCAGGGTGTTTAACAAACTTAAAGTTTCTTAAATACCAAGTTAGGGTAGTGACGAAAAAACCGTTTACGAAATTTCTGTTTACATTTTGACGAATGTAATATTTGTTCAATTAAAATTAAGTGAGCTACAGTTAGATACGTAGTGTGATTTGTAGTCGTGCGTTTATCCCTTCCGGCCTAGTAAGTCTCGAGTGACGTGTTTGAAATCTTCGTTGCACCAGATGGCCAATACTAACCGTGATAATTTACGAGTTCACCGCCATATACTGTTACTCATTTTATATAAAATTAATAATAATAATAAAGCATTTATTTACAGCCACAAAAACATACACAATACAAATATTTTACAAATCAAATTTACAAACTAGGGGGTATATTATTGGGTGCATGTTATTGTCGCAGCAAAAAGGTTCTAAATTACTCATGTATATATTGTCTTAAAATCGGAGATCCGTAAACTGTGCCTACATGTGTGTGTGTGTGTAAATGTACATACTGTATAACAACCTTCACGCTGCCCGCCAGGTGTGGATAGGCACCCTGAGCACGTGTCCGGACGGCAGCCCCCTGCAGTGCAAGGCGCAGGCGTTGGGGCAGGGGGCGACGCAGGACGCGCTGGGGCAGGCAGTGCTGTGGGTGGCGCAGGTGACGCCGCACGGGGTGCTCTGCTTCCTGCCCTCCTACCACCTCATGAACAAGCTGTGCAAACGGTGAGCTGCCCCATGCATCACTACATAGTATAAAACAAAGTCGCTTTCTCTGTCCTTATGTACCTTGGTATGCTTAAATCTTTGAAACTACGCAACGGGTTTTGATGCGGCTTTTTTTAATAGATAGAGTGATTCAAGAGAAAGGCTTATATGTATAATAACATCATTAAATATTGGAGTAGGCTATATATTTTATACCCGTGCGAAGCCGGAGCGGTTCGCTAGTGAGGTGAGGTGCCCCATACAATGGAAAATAAACCAATATTGGGTTCAACCAATAATGATAAAGTTGTAAAGCATTTTGATTTGGTTGAATTATTCGTTAAACTAACACTACTACTTATTTGGTACACAAATATTATAACACAGAATCATGAAACATGGAGATCTACCGCTACATAGGACTACGGACGTGATGGTGATTTATTTATATGTATGAATGTATTGAGGTTGGGTTGAACATAAATTCAGTAACAAAATAGTTTTCTCTTCTGTTCACCTTTATTTATTACATTACAGTGGGGGCTCTATTATTATAGCATATTATAGCTTATTATTATTATAGCTTATTATAGCATATTGTAGACAGGTTATCACCTCAACTAATTCTCTATTCACCCAAGGATATATTGAGAGGAAATACAGGTGCTTAGCAGTACTTAAAAGTTAAAACTACTCTTGTGTCTGTGTTCAGATGGCGAGAGACGGGGCTGTGGCGTCAGTTGGTGGCTGCGAAAGAGGTTTTCATGGAGAGCCGCAATGTTAAAGAGCACAACGATGTTATGAATGTGAGTGGTCGCACACTTGTTATGTTGCAGCTAAAATTGTTGTTTTATTTGTAAATTATGCTATGGAGTGACAAAGAATTTACCTATAAATATTGATTCATAAAGCAATTGGGCGGTATAATAGCGGATATTTTATGTAATGTTATGCTAAGTCCACACGCACGTACATGTTCGATGGACTTGCTCGATCTCGAGCAAGTTCGAACGTGTGTACCATGCAAGTCTACATAGTGATAACAAGATAACATTTCTACATACATATATTCATTCATTCATACGCTAACGGGATTAGCAGAGACTACAAATCAGACAAATGATAATTATGAACTAGAAGAGTGGGAAACCTCTGTAAATACAGGGTGACAGATTCATCACTGGCAAAATTTTAACCTGGCTATCAGTAGCACCTGTAGGACCCATTTTCATAATAAAAAGGGTAGGAAATTTTTGGAAATTTTGGTCAATTTTTTTAATTTGCATTTTAATTTTTCAATAACATATGGGTACCCTATTTTCCTACTACTTACCAAGGTCATGTTCATTCATATATTGTAAGTTTACATTTCCTTTATTTTTACATTTCCTTTACGTTTCCTTTAAACATTAATTCCGACAATGTTACGCACTATTCTTTTAATCCAAATAATCATCACTGCACACAATAACACAACATGAACATTAGCCGGTTATGGATTGTACTTAACTTAATCGCGTCATTACTCAATGCTGGTTACTAATTAATCTCCCTTTAGTTTACGCTTTGATAAGTTCTTTAATACATTTGATTCCAAATTTCTGTTTTATTTCGATAATTATAACCTCGAAACCACTTCAATAATTAATTTCATTTCCACTAAAGTATGAATTTTCATGCACATAACTAAACCATGTTTTACTTTCACATCATTAATAAACATCATCCACGATTATTGTACTATGAAATAGCAATTTTACATAAAATTATAAATTCAGACGACAAACAAACAAAAATATTTTTAACCGCCATAGCATTGTGTTTTTTTTATTTACACACAAAGTGCATAGGCCATAGAGATCCCGCCACATAAGGTGGCAGTTGGAGGCGTCGCCACAGTCGCGTAATTCAGTGTTACCAGTAAACACGCCAAAACTAGCACTCACTGTGCCATACGGCTCGATACATTATAGGTTTCATTTGTAACGGTCTTTGGTTGCAGAGCTATAAACTCAAATAAAACAAATTAATATATCAAAGTCAAAATATGTTTATTAAACTATTTCAAACATGATTAATAATTAACGGGACTTATCCTTCTTATTATATATTACATATATTATGTGTTCCTTCACTCTGTCCGCAATAGACCGTTTAGTGTGTTCGACGTAGGATTTCCCACAGCTGCAATCAATCTTATACACACCCTTATATCTTATATCATGAGTATAAATCGCGAATCTCTTAAAACTATTATTTCAAACATGGCACTGAGCATTGTCTTTACATATTTTTTACCGAGGTTAGATCAGTGGAGAACCTAGCTTGGAGAAGAACTAACAAGAAACTCCGGAAATCAATTTATTATAATCACCCTTAACAAACATAAAAATTACAAAGAGTGGGCAAAAAACACAACGCTGGTAATACTAAATTTACCTTTCATACAAAATAACACGCAATGGCGGTAACGTCAAATTTAGTTCCAAGTTTGGCTACTGCCACCTTATGTGGCGGGATCTCTACAGCCAAATCTTAAGAAACAAACAGACGGACAAGACAAAATTATGTTTTTCCATAACATTGTTAAAATGACGACAAACATAGTCAAATAAATAAATTAACCACAGATAAAGTAAAGATAAAGTAAAGATCGCGTTATACAGCCAGGGTGAAGTGCATTACATTACAAACTTTCGACTTACTACGAGCATAAATATTTAAATATTTTGTATGACTAATTAATAAATATACATGAGATGAATAATAAACAATAATAAGTAAATCATTAATAATAAAATTGTTTATTTCACTTATGTACTATTTTATCACTAATAATATCATGTACTTTTTAAGACATGTAACCAGACCATTTAATTAAAAAGTAAAAAAATTACTCTATGTTTAATTGTTTATGTATCTGTCAAAAATTTCAACGAACGAACGATAAAACGATAAAAAGTTATGAAATTATTTGTTATTAGTTATAATAACTATAGATATGGATTAAAATGAACAAAGATCGAAGAACTAGTGAAATGGAATTGTTTTTAGCATCATGTACAATGAATGTGTGATGAAATCGATGTGTTTTGATAATTTTCATTGGTGGCATGTAATGTTCAACCAACTTTTATGTTTTTGTGTATTAAACAGCAGGTAAGCCGTAGTGATGATTAATGACGACTTTTCTTCAAACCCTTGATCGGCATTGGGTACAAAAGAAATAGAGTTTAGTAAAAAAATTTAGATTTTTACTTGGATATTTTGTTGTTGATAGTTGTTAGTTTTGTTGTTGATAGTTGTTAGTTTTGTTGTTGATAGTTTTTTGTTTTGGGTGTTGAAAGATGTTTAATTGGATGAGAACTTATGAATGAAATAATGTAGGAAGTCCATGTATTCTGAATTGGCTCCCAAACTTTGAGGAGGCTTTTCTCCATATTTTTGTACTGGAGGGTACTAAAGTAATTACGCCAGGCCGCATAATTTTGATCATATAATCTACCCTTGAAGTTTTGCCAGTGATGAAAATTTCACCCTGTATAAAATAACGAGATTTTTGAGATACCACAGTAAATATTTTAATGAATAATATCGCAGCTGTAGTCTAGTAGGCAAGACCTCTGTCTTCTTACTAGGATCGCAGGTTCGAATCCCTGTTTTAGCATGTACCTAGTTATGAATTGAAAAAAGTCTTTTATCACGTACATAACATACAGTCGCTAACGATGAGGGAAAACTTCGTGAGTGATGAGGGAAAACCTCGAGATCGGTCCACTACCAATCACGTTGGCTGTCACGTTCTAATTAATTATATGTATGTAGTAATTGTTATACGACATTTGTAATATCAAATCAATCCTCTTAATAAACATCACTACATAGTATAAAACAAAGTCGCTTTCTCTGTCCCTTTGTATGCTTAAATCTTTGAAACTACGCAACGGATTTTGATGCGGTTTTTTTTGTGATTCAAGAGGAAGGTTTATACGTATAATAACATCCATTAAATAGTGGAGTAGGCTATATATTTTATACCCGTGGAAAGCCGGAGCGGGTCGCTAGTAATATTATAAAATGTTGTTGTCAGGATTTCTACAGCAGCGTGGGCACGTCGAGGGGCGCCTTGCTGCTGGCGGTCTACAGGGGGAAGGTGTCCGAGGGAATGGACTTCAAGGACCACCAGGCCAGAGCCGTCGTCACGGTCGGTACCTATAGCAGGGGTTCACGACTCTTTTGGAGATGGTTACTAGTTTAGTCACCACGGTTGTCTCTCCTAAAATATGTTTGGCACTCAACGCTTATGTTTTGCCTCTGTGACAATCCAATGTGACAGACGATGAGAGAAACAGACATACATATATATCACGGCTGATTCCCTGTAGAGGGGTAGGCAGAGAATACGGATCCCCATTTGTCCCGATCCTGACAGACCTCTTTAGCTTCATTGACACTCATACACACTCGGCGGTTATAGGAACTCCTAACGTCGCCCTTTTTCAATATAGCGTCTATCTGACTGTTATGACATATAACAGACGACAAATACAGACATACATATACATCACACAGGTTTCCCTACAGAGGGTTAGGAAGAGAACACGGTTCTTCATCTGTCCTAATCCTACAACCAAACCAATAGATACAGACTGCTATTTTAATATACGTACGAGTAATAAAGGTAACTTTATTATATAAAAACATACGCGATAAGTCCTGGTAGTTATTAATCATAAGTGTAAATCGCGAATCTCTTAAAACTATAACTTTCATTAATGTTTTGTAACCTTACTTACAGCATGTAAACACCTGGATAGTAATTCCGGATGAGACCTCTATGGTAACCAGTGTGCCAACACAGCTGCTGTGTGTTATTATGATTTATAATCTGCATTCGTAGCAGCCATATAATCACACACTCGCAGTTTTGACCATTGACAATGGAACTTCTACTCGGCAGTAGCGCGAATATAACTTGTTAGTGTATAACGACGACCTCCGTGGCGCGGTCGGTTAGACGCCTGAACGCTAATCGTGAGGTCCCGGGTTCGATTCCCAGTGGAGGCAGAGTTAAGAACTACGGTTTTCTTCTGCTTTCTAGTCTGGTCGTTGATTATATATTCTATGTATGTATTTATCTATTTATAATAAGTATACATTTCTTCGATATACGTAGACTAGTACCCTTAACACAAGTCTTTAATGTACTTAGCAAGGGGCTAGTTCAATTGGTGTAATAATGTCCAAATATTATTATTATGGTACAGGTGGGCATCCCGTACCCCAACACCTTCGACCTGGCAGTGAAAGAGAAGATGAGCTACAACGAGAGGCATGCCGACAGGGGGCTGCTGCCTGGCAGCGAGTGGCTCAAGGTGCAGGCTTACAGGTAAACGTTCGAACCCCGATGGAGGCACTGTTGATAATATTGTGATATGCAATCATACTTCTAAATTCCGTTTTGGTGTGGAAAAAACTTTGGGTGTACAACTTCTTGGTCATCTTAATATTAATATAAAAGGTGGTATGCTATTGATACCTATGCTGTTGGTAACCTTTCGCCTAATAAAGTTAATCTTGGTCCCTTGGTAGCTGTCTTTGCCTATCCTGATAACTAAATATATTAGCCGTGAGCAGAGACCTTAGTCCATTAATTAACTACGACAGCGATACAACTGCGTTGCTACTGCGTCTCTGCTATAAAAGTTGTAGTCTGCAAAAATTTTGATCAATCACAGTTGTATCTCCATAGTGACTCAACACCGCCTCAGTAGTGCTTCAGTGGCAATAGCACACTCGCGTACTATAAAAAGTATATTAGCTTTTTTGTACTTATAGTTAGCTTTTTTGTACTTCAGACGTTGTAGTACTTCAGACGATAGAGTTCGATAGATTCGATAGATTCGATTCGACAGTTCGATAGAGCTTAAGTTGCGTAAAATTGTTAGTGGAGTATCAAAAGTGTCAAATTACCGCCACTGAAGTGCTGTTGTATCACTACTGAACTAATATTGTGCCTAAAATTTATTAGTAGACTAAGGCCCCTCAACGTTTGCCGATAACTACCCCTCCCACTTCCACCAACTACGTCTCAGCTAATCTCGCCTAATTCTGTGCGCGGCTAATACTTCGGAAAACTGAATGTAATGCTACTCCTTAGGATTACAGGTCCTTATTATGGTAACATACCTAAGTGAACGTGTTCCCATTGTCCTCAGGGCGCTAAACCAGGCGGTGGGGCGCTGCGTGAGGCACCGCGGGGACTGGGGCGCTGTACTGCTGGTGGACGCGCGCTTCCGTCTGCCCCACTACACTCACCACCTCGCCAAGTGGCTGCAGACCTTCGTGAGTCCCACACACCACTACTCTCAATTACGAAATTACAATCTACGATCTAGACCTACATTGAGTACGGCTGCAGCCTCGTGTTTGAACTTAAATCCCAGATGGAGCATAGTAAAGGGTATATTGTATATAGTGTCCATGCTCAAACTAATAAAAGTGCAAAGGTGTTCTTAAATGTTTTTGGCGTAGCACGCTAGTCAGAGGTCGACACATCTAAGGATCGGTAGCCTAGGTAACCTAATACGTGTTACATTTCTTCAGAAAACCCGGTATACCTTATTTCCCTTCCAGATATTGCAGAGTCAATATCATATGAATCGTCACCAGATAGCCAGTGACTCCACACAACGTAAATTTCCAAGCAATATGAAGATTAAGTTCCAATATTTATTCAATAATATACACAACGTAAGGTTCTAAGCAATAGGCAGATTTAGATACAATATTGACTCAACTATGTACTTTTGTTCCGCAGCTAGGCAACAACCACCACACGTTCGAGAGCCTGCGCGGCCCCTCCGGGCTGCACTCCTTCATGCAGAGCATGGCGCTCAGGGAGAGCGGGGAGGACACGTGAAATGAAATGAAAGAAATGCTTTTTATTCAATATGAGGATTATAAAATCACTTATTGAAGGTCAAAAATAAAAAAAACATTTCCACCTGAAAAGTTGTCATTACAGTTAATTAATTTAAATAAAAAATATGAAATAAATCTAATTAAACTAATGGTATTTCATAAAGCAAAATTTTTGCAGAGAAGAAATGCCAAGAAAAGTGACGCCCCTCACTCCACTCTTACCATCGATCGCCACACGTGGGAAACGATATTGCATATATCTAAGTGTTAGCACTCAAACTGTGACTGAAATCAAAGCAACCTCTATATCGGTGTGGCTTCAAAGTTTTAAACTATCAACATTATTCTCGTTTCAATTTATATCCGTGTTCCTTTTATTCTCTGTGAAATTGTAATTTGATATCATCGCTATGCCACTTTTAAATGTAAATAAACATCTCGTTACACTGTTTCGCTTTTTTACTTATCTTGCTTGCACTTAATGGTCCTTCTACTTCTAGGACAATCAGAGGGCGGATGTATCGCAATCGCGAAATAGTTCATGATCTCGTTTTTTACATACATGCACGCCAATTTCTTTGCAGATAGGTAGGTAGAGGTATCAGATTACCTTTTTCCCTGATCCTGGCAAACATACTCCACCACTTTCCCAACAATCAAATGGGTATTATAATGCTTGTGAAAGTGGTTAAAAGAGCCAAATGAAACGATATTTTTTATTTCCATAATTATCTATTTATTATAGTCTTACTTTGAAATTAGGAATAATTTAAACATAATATATTTAGTTTAAACATAATATACAATATAATATACAATATAAAAACATTAACAATTAAAATATTATGGCATACATTTATTTCACAAGAATGTCCTGATCGGAGCATTAACATAATATCACATTGGCATTTCTCCCTTCCAACTGGTCCTAGCCAGATTTACTAACATACTCAATTCAAGTTCACCATACTCGAATCGAATAAATACAAACATTCCCAAGAATAAACGTCATAAGGAATATTGGTGATGTACGCTTGACTACCACCCAAATATACGTGTACATAACTAAACCTCCAGTCTTATAACAAGCCGAGCCAAGGCAATAATGTCAGAAGCCCGCGTTTCATAGATATATTGAAAGGCAATCTATTATTTTCAGGCTGGAGCTAGTACTGGGTCATCCACTACGATTGTTTGGAGAGCACATCCATGATGAACCGTCCGTCGCTGCCGCGGCTCGCAGTGGCTTTCTTCTTCTTCACGGGCAACTTGGTCTTTAACTTCAAAGCGCTGGAAATGCAATAGCACAATCTAAAGAACACCTTTTTGGAGCGTTAATAGGTTATGGAACCGCCATCTGGCGACCAATGCTAATAAGATATAACCATTGTAGCCATACAAAAGGATATTCGATTAAAGTTGATAGTAATCATAATAAATTTTCAGTTTCCCCTAAACTATTATGCTTTTATGATATGCCGGAAAAAATACTGACAGCTATAAAAATAGCATTCTGATTACGTCAAACTTAAAAAAGGCCAAATTTTATAATCATATTTTACGAAACGCAGTGTATTTACTAAAAACTAATCATCGTTTCGTGTCAAAGACTAGCCAACTTTTACATACACATATATTTATCACGCCTTTTTTCTTGGCAAACCATTTTGGCTTCATATTTCTCTCATGACATTATCGCCACCTCATAGTATGTTCCAATTAGCCTACTGTATAAATGTAAGTTTAGAGTGAGTGGTGGTGCTTACAACTTGGTGCAGTCGGTGGTGCGCACGTGGCGGCGGAAGTGCGTGGCGTGCGCGTAGCTGCGGCCGCAGATCTCGCACGCGAACGGCCGCTCGCCACTGTGCACCCTGCCACACAACACGACACACTCATATTAATGGTTCACTCAGCAGCTCAGAAAGCACTTTTTCGACTGAATATACGGATGCCATGCTTATAATAAAGGCTATATGGCTTAATAAAGTATAAAAAACCTCTAAAGCACATATACGAATGTTTTATCGTACTAAGGATTCCTCTACAATCTATCAACTGTATCTGATATTCTATTTTCGTTTTACGGAACACGATTATGCTGGATTCTGTGACTTATGTGTAAATATATACATGGATTACATGGACTTTCCTTTATTCCAAGCAATGATGACAAAATTTCATTTAATCCCTTTAACAGTTACCTACGACATGTCAGGAAGAAAGCTTAGTAATTATCCCATGCTATAGAGCCCCTGTTAACAAAAGCTCACCTCATGTGTGCGGCGAGGTCGGACTTCTTGTAGAAGCTCTTGGTGCAGCCCTGGTGGGCGCAGGCGAAGCGCTCGCCCTGCTCGTGCTTCTGCCTTATGTGCTCCTTCAGCTGCGCAATTCATAATAATAACAAGCTTTATTCATAAGACACGTTTACACATACACGCTTAATACACTTAAAAAAAGAGGTTATACAAGTACAAGTTCCTACATGTGCATGTCATTGCCAAAATGTCCCAGCTCAGCATTATACAATGAAGTACAATCACTATATGCTACATGAGGGTTATGTTTCGCCAAGACAGTTACGCAAATGCATGGTCAATAGTTAACCTGGGTTACCTTACATCACAACAAGTATCCAGCTACAAGACAGCTATTATTCTGCACTATACACTCTCGTTATTATTTTTAACATTTTCTAAACAGATATTACGTCAACACTTCTTTATGTTACATAATGGCTTTGAATGAATACTTTACTTTTAGTTTCACCGTGCTCTGAACCAAACCTAAGCGACCTTCAGTTACATAAAACACACACAAATACGCTTCACGACTGGTGTATACATACACACTCCCTTTTTTATTATGGCGGGGTAGTCAGAGGCTTGAGTGCCCATCTCCGAAATTTCGAGGGTTAGGTATGGGCCACTCGAAGCCCGTGTATCACTAGATAGACAGCACCCAACGTGATAGGTAGTTAACCGTATCGCCGTATATAGACACTGACTGATCTTCAGTTACACAGGGTTATAGAACACTAAGGTCCAGGGCAGGGCAGTACGTACCCTCCAGTGGAAGGGGAAGCGCCTGTGGCAGAGGCGGCAGTGGTGGGGCGCGGGGGTGGCGGGGGCCGCGTGGTGCTGGGTGGCCAGGTGCCGTCGCAGGTTGCTGCGGTAGGAGCACGCCTTGCCGCACTCGCCGCACCGGTGCTTGCTCAGGGACGCGTCGTGGGTGCCTGCCACACGACACAAGTACACACGTATACGAATGTAGGTATATAATAATAATACATGCATAAGACTATATGTGAGTGAAGTGACCAAGGAAATACATCTATCTCTGCGATTATATTCATACATTAATATTCAAGCCTATTAATTGCATTTTGGAGCAGACTAAATATCTCCTGGGTCACTTTTATTTCGCTTTATAACTGGGGTCGTGATGTGAACATTGGTATCACATGATGGATCATTAGCAGCACAAAGCTAGCTGATCGCTCAATAAACTCCATTGAGCCATAATTCGTTAGCTGTCTCCGACGTGTCAAGAATAACATAATTAGCATTCTGTTTATATCGCAAACTAGCATAATACAAATTTTCAAACACTTAAACCCATACAACCTCTTTCTAGTATACATAGGTGCAATTAAACAGTAATTCAAAGACTTCCCTAGTTGGCACTGACCTTTGTGGCACTGGTAGGTGTCCTTCCGCTTGAAGACCTTCCCGCAGACGCGGCACACGTACAGCACCTGCTTCTTGTGGGGGCCCTTGTCACCGCAGGGGGCGCTGGTGTCTCCGCCCTCCTCGGCCAGCTGCAGCACGATGGCGTCCACCTGGCGGGAGAGCAGCTCCTCGGCGAGCGCCGCCCACTCGTCGCCCTCGTCCGCGAACGCCTCCTGCTCCAGCTCCACGCCGCTCAGCATGTCCGTCAGCCGCTCGGCGTCGATGCCCTCGCGCAGGCTGATGATGAACGTGTCGTCCTCCTCCGTGGACACGTAGCGCACGCTGTTCTCCCCTATCAGCTGGTTCAGGTTGGCCGCCAACTCGGCGCTCGCCTCCAGGTCCACGTCGCTCTCGAAGATGGTGGTGGCGTTGGTGGCCTCCAGGTTGCTCGCGAACTCCGTCGTCTCGACGTTCAGCAGGTCGTCGGGCAGGTTGCCGCAGCGCACCTGGTACAGCACGCTCATGAGGTCCTGGTCGACGCTGGGGCTGTCCGTGAAGTCGAAGAGGATGTCGCTCCTGTTGTAGTCCTCGTGGAGCTGGCTCTGCAGGTTGTCCAGGTCGATGTCGTTGTAGAGGAACTCGTCGTCCAGGTTGTCCAGCTGGTTGATCTCCTTGAGGAGCTCGATGTGCAGGTTGTCCTCGTGCTTGTCGGCGTCGCCCTCCATCTGCGCGCTGTACCCGTGGCCCATGTCGGTGCGCGCGTGCCCGTGTGCGTGTGCGTGTGCGTGTCGCAGCGAGTACTCGTCCTCGACGGAGAGCAGGTCCTCGACGAGCGTGTGCACCGTGTCCTCTGCGCTCTGCTGCTCCTCCTCGCTCTGTGGCAGCCGCTTCTCTTGCTCCCCCTGCGTGCTCACCGTGTGCTCTCTGCAAAATAGATTTCATTCATTAACTGTTTGGAAAAGATTGTCCTGAAATAGTCTCTCAAACCTCGAATCTCGAATTACTATGGATTACTATATACTAAGGATATTAGAATGGATATGTACAAATCCATTCTCATATCCTTACTGCTGTACCTCTCAGATGATGACAATTTTAATAACACTTTCTAAACCTTTGAACCCTAGCGTGGTGAACGGCCTAAGCCGGATATTCACGTGTCCATCTCCGAAAATACAGATAAAAATTTTAGTTCTGAATGTTATTACAATAGTAACTGAACATATCACTCGTGGCCCTCGCCCATTCTATTGGCACGTAAAGACATAAGACTGACCGGATGCAGTGGTCGAGCAGCGCGCTCTTGTAGTCGAAGCGCAGGCCGCACACGCCGCAGTGCCGCTGCCTAACAGTGCTCCGCTCCGGCAGGTTCAGCCTCTTGTAGGCGGCGCACTTGGCCGTGTGACGGTTCAGGGACGCCAGCTGCAATAGCACACGTCGATATAGATAGATTAGTTAGAACGTGAAAAGGCAAAGTTTAATATGTATAGAGTGCTCATTGTAATTTTATAGTTTAAGTTGCTATGCAAACTCAAAGTAATAAAGATCGCTGGTAAATACGTATCCAAAGCTATCCTCCACCTTGGCTGTAGAAATTCCTTTCACCCTCCTACACCTATCCGTTCCATGTGCCCCGGTTTGAGTTACCTTAACAGAACTCGCAGCATGTCACTCTTTCTTACATTACACGTAAAATAAAGGCCTGCTAAATCACTTCATATTATTACATGATTGTATAGCAGCCTACTAAAATAATACCGCGCCTCAGTAAACGTAGTGTGGGGCACCCCCCGGCAAGGTGGGAAGACTACCTGCGCAGGTTCTCATTTGGGGGAGGTCTATGTCCAACAGTGTATTACTATAGGCCGATGATGATACATACATAAGACAGCTAGCACATCAGTGCCCAAGTCGTATAGATTGTCCAATTGGATTCATCTCAACCTCTTTTACCATGACCTACTAACATTCTATTAACTATTAGTATAGACCAATCACTTCCATAAGCTCTTATAAAATGAGCGCATCTATTTTCTTATGTATCCTTGTTATATTTATTTTGTGAGTTCATTTCTGTTTCGTTTCCTTAATAAATAAATAGAGTGGCACCTGCGTGTAGTGGGCAGGACAGCCGGCGCAGACGAAGGCGCGCAGCTTGGAGTGCGTGGCGAGGTGCTTGCGCAGGTTGGACTGGTCCGAGAACTTGCGACCGCACTGCGGACACGCCAGGTCCTTCACGTCTACCGACAGACATTGCTCATTTATACACAGGCCTCATATCATAAAGACATCAAAATTTAGTAAAATTAAAACGCTTGCAGGGTTAATCAGAGGTTCAAGTGAAGTGTTAGTGCCTCTTATAACCAACATACATAACATGAGCATTCATGACCGTACAACCTATTCAGGGTAATCAGAAGATCACTGTCCACCATTAACTAAGTTGTTGTAATGTTTTTTCATTTGAAAACTCACTTTTTACCTGATAATCAATATCCAATTTGGCAGGTGGTAAAGACAGATACTGAATATTTTATGACGAACCCACATGTTAACCAGACAAATAGTTAACCATGTTGCCAATTACAAATATCCCAGCAGCGTAAGAGCATTTTGTGTATGTTTTTTACTATAGTAAATATAAGGATTATCTGATGTAGGAATATAGTAAAAGCACTCACTGTTATGTATCTTCTCATGTTTCTTGAGATCGCTGAGTTTGTAGAATGCTTTCACACAATGGCTGCACTTGTGAGACCTGAAATACATGTTTTCAGCAATGAAGTACTTAATAGAATATAGTAGACAGATGTACTAGTATCAACACCTTGTGTACATGCATACACATCTCGCCTATATCCCTATAGATCACAAATCCCATCTGTCCTGATCTTGACAAGCCAACTCTTCGTACAGAGTTGAAAGACATTTCAAATCTCTATTTCATATCTCTCATTTTATTTACTATGTGAGACGGGGAGAGAGTCTTCCCGTGACCACGGCCTATGCAACTTGTTTGAAACGTCAGGTAAAATAAAGGTATTTATATCTTAAATAATTTATCATGATACGGCCCGGTCTCACGTAGTAAATAAAATAAATATAAATCACACGTGTTTAAAAATATCTATTTCTCACTTTGCATGTTTTGCAAGTAGTTTGATGAGGCCCAAAAAGCAGCATTTTATAGAGTAAACTGAAGATACTTAAAGCGACAATGAAAATGATGAAATGACTTATTTTAGTGCTTACCTGTAGTGGAGATGAGTCACCAGCAGGTGCTGCTGCAGGTGCCAGGGCGTCTCAAACCACAGGGTGCACTGCGGGCACTTCCAGGACTTTTGGGCGCACTTGTGACGCCAGATGTGCTTGGCAAATTCCTGCTTCGACTCAAACTTCTTGTCAGGACATTTATCTGAAAGTACACAAATGTAAATAGTGATAACAGCAAAGTTTTTACTATGTTTCAATAATATGTAAAATATAGGTTTTAATATTCCAAGAGTACCTCTACTATATAATGTATAATGTACATATATACATATAATATACATACTAGCAACTTGAAGAGCTGCTAGTGTATTTAATACATAATAATATAATGAACTTACCACATTTCAAGCTAATATCTTTAGAGTGTACTCTAAGATGACCGTAATATCTTTTGGCATTGTCGAATTGTTTTTTGCACATTTCGCAGGTGATGATGCTGGGGATGACTACACTGGGTGGCTCTTCAGGTGTAGCGCTCGACAGGAACTGCTCAAGCACTTCGTCAGGTTCCAGGAAGCCACTGTTGGACAGAGGCTCACTGAAATCCACTTCATTCTTGTCCAGCTCAGAAATTTGGCTCGGTTGCGGATCCAAGAACTGGAAATTCACATTGTTTCCATGAAAACGAATGAAACAATAATCGAATAAAGTTTGTATGCAACAATTTATATCAAAACAACACAAAATACTTACAGAAAGATTGAAATAAGGTGAAGAAGGGTCCATTATTCAGGAAATATAGTGTCGTGATCCGAATAAATAGTTATGAGGAAAGTAATAGGCAAGCACCCTGTTACATAGCCTTTTCAGGAAATAGAGGTGCTAATATTACTACTTTTATTCCTTGTTTTAACAGTTCGTTTATTAATTAAGTAATACATTTAAACTGCCCTATAAACACTTTTAGTTCTGTACCATAAAAATTAAATTATAATTAAAAAAGATCTAAACAAAAATCTTTTTCTTTTTTTTTTATTTAAAGATACATGACCTAAAAATCTTTTTCTTATTGACTGACAGTTGACATTATTTCAATTCAATGTTCGTCAAAGCAATACAATACAATAAAGTGTGAGTCAAGCTCGTCTTTTCTATCGATGTGTGTATTTAAGATTGATAATCGTTTTGTACTAGTACTTTATCTTTAAACGAGTATTTTCTAAGTTAAGAATAATGAAATAATGAATTGCAAACTACAAACACATTCACGAACATTAACCCTTGCGGTGTAGTCTGAGGTTCAGGTTTCTATCTCCGCAATTGCAAGGTAGTAATTCTATGGACACCTCGAACCCACGTGTAGACCAGATAGTCAGTACTCAATGTTGTAGGTTTTCTCACGATGTTTTCCCTTACCATAGTATTCGACGCATTTCGTGAATGTATTTTATTACGAAAATAAAAATTAAAATTCGTTAAACTTTATTTCCATTGCTACATGCTCCAGCGGATTTTGAACCCCGTACCAACAATACAGAGTCAAGCCCCAAACAACAACCTACGTCTAATTAAGAATTTATATTAATTTTATATTCTTAAAGTTAAGAATAATGAAATTGTGAATTGCAAACGAATAGGTACTTTCTTGCTGCAAAAATTGTTGAGATTGTAGTTCGCACACACCATTTCATTTACATTTAATTATCTACTGTCATATAGGCATACACTCCACGACAGAAATAGTAAAGTAAGATTTTATACACACATGTCAGTTAATTTAATTCCGCCCGCACCGCAAGTTCGCTGAGCGAACATTATTATTTTGCCCGCCGGTTTTGTAAATTTAAAACTTTTCAAATTCAATAATAATGTGTATCTTATTCATATGCGCGTCATCATCTCCACAAGATGAATTCAGTTTAATATTGGCTACCAACAGAGATGAAATGTTCGATAGGCCTTCTAAAAACGCTGCACCTTGGAGCGAAGATATAAATGTTATCGGAGGTTTGTTATCAGTACTATCTTAAACATAACAACAATGAATCCCTAACAATTAACAGCTTTTATTGCTGATTCTATCGAAGTTATATTCATGTCTTTTAATCCCTTTCGGGTTAGACTGAACTGGCTATGTATTGGCATTTAATGGAAAATTGTTGACAGCTTGTTAACCAAATAAATACATCAGATCAAGTGCTTCATTAAAAACTACTCATACTCACAAAGACTGAAGTACTAACTACCTACTTTAATTGCAGGGCGAGACATGCAAGTGGGCAATGAAGGTGGCACTTGGCTAGCATTATCTCAGTCTCACAGGAAAATAGGAGTTCTACTGAATATTCCATCAACAAGTAAACCCAATGCTAAATGTAAGCAGCAAACAGATTTTCAAAGAATTCTTCTGACTTTTTTACATTCTATTATTTTTATAGTATAGAAATTGCAGGCTGCCAGCTGATAGCCCAATAGATTCTACTTAATATCCGAGTTGTCCCTCATGACAGACCCAGAGGAAAACAAACCAGCAGCAATCTTTATACTTCTATTATAATTCTATCTCTATACCTTTAGATTGAAGTTAAGTTTTAGTGACAAGAAAAGCTTTTATAACAATAGATAAGCCTTGTTCCCAATTTGATACGTTCACAGTTATTTTTTCTTGCAGCAAGAGGTAAAATAGTAGAAAACTATGTGAAACACAATATAGCATACAAAGAGTATGTAAAGTCGCTTATAACACACAATGAAGACTTCAATAAGTTTAACTTTGTCGGTGTTGAGTTTGAGTAAGTTCTGAATGTGCTGTGGAGTCATTTCATACATTCCTAAATCATCATGCTTTATGAGATTGTGTATTTTTAACAGTATAATAGATCTATATAAACTTGAAGCTCTGTCATTAATTTCAATCCATCCATCATAGTTCCTTATAATAACTTCTGTGTGTTAAGTATAATTTATTTTATTTTTTAGTAAAACTTCAGCTAGCATCTTCACATACAACAATGTAACAAATGAGGTGAAACTATGCAGTGATAAATATGTGGGGTTCAGTAACTCAGTGCCGGATTGCCCTCTGCCCAAAGTAGAGGCAGGCACTAACAAATTGAGAGACATATGTGAGAAGTATAATAAGATTGAATCTAAAGAAAAATTGCTTCAAGAACTGTTCAACCTGTTGAAATGCACTGACAGGTAGGTGAGTAAATTGTGATTGAAGGAGAAGCAGCCTATTCCAAAATTAAACATTAATGTAAATTGTGCCTTTTGTTCAAACTGGACTATCCTAACTAAAACTAGTTGGCTACATACTTGCATCAAATCAAACAGAACCTCAGACTTATTTCCTCAGTCTTTCTTATCATATTAGTGACAAGAGTAGTTGTTGAATGGGATATACCTAGTAGATAACATTGAGCATCTTTAATATATTAAAATTATTACACTAAAAATTCCCATTTCTAGAGTAACATGTAAGTCTACAGCACAGAAAATATTTTGACTGATTTGAGTATAATTTTTTACGTAATCTATTTCAGACACTTGCCAGACCCAAGAGTGAAAGCTGAAGACGAAAAAGAACTAGGGGCATTGAGTTCCATCTTTGTTTCTGTGCCTCAGAAGAGATATGGCACCAGGTACTATACAATATTATATTTGCCAGCAATATTTTATGTAAACTTTTAAACCCAGTAACAATAACTGCAATCCAGAGAATATATTTATATGAAAACTAGTAGAACAACACTACAACTACAGAACAATGGACAATAAACGAGCAAAGATATCAATAACTAAGAAAGACTTTCCTGACCATTATCCCTTGTGGGGTAGTCAGATGTTTGGGTGTTCATCACATCAATTATGAACGTCGTAATTCTATGTGCATTTGTTTTTATGCCTGTAACTCTTTTTTCACTTCTCTTGAGTCAAATTGATAGTTCAATCTTTTTCAGGACCCACACAGTAATTCTTGTTTCAAAATCAGGAGAAGTTTCCTTTATTGAAGAAACAATGCAAGCTCCAGTGAACATTAACAATCCAGTTTGGGAAAAATCAGAATACAACTTCCAACTTTAGTACTAATTGATTTGACATGAGGAATGATATAACCATACCATTATATTATCTGTGACCATACTATGATGTATTTGTAAATAAAATCAGAGATTAATTGTTCAACAGTTGTTTATTTGTCTTATAACACTTTTTCTTCATACTTAACATTTGACTTTCATATATTTAGGAACTCCAGTTTACAACTTGAAAAGGTTTTGGTAATTTAAAACCTGCACCTTGTTCCAGTATGCAACCAAGCAGTTTTGGTACATTCAAAAGGGTTCCACTTAATATATATGGATAAGAGCTTTCTGTTTTATCACTGTACATAAACATTAGGCGCTTACTAATGAAATCCTCACTTACTGACACATTACCTACTTCAATGTAGCTATTCAAGGATGTTGAAAACATCTGGACACTTAATCTCAGTGATTCCCACATCTGTAGCTCCTCAGCCGGAATATGTACCATCCGGAAATGGTAACCCAACTCTGTATAGAGCTCTTTTAACATCAGGGTTAGTTCATTCAGGATTTCATCAAGATCTTGAGCTGTTTTGGCTGCACTGAACACTTGGACAACTGATGCTTGGCTAGTATGAAATAAACTGTCTTCGTCTGAAAGCGCTGGTACATACTGCCGTCCCATGCTGAAATACTTCAATGGCAAATACTTGGCAGGGATGACATTCTTAGCATGGTAAGCCATGAAAGAGTAAAGCGATCCCCCTCCTGTCAAATGTAAACGGCTGTCTACATTAAGTTTAGTGTCTTCATTATGATGCAAGATGAAATTGGTGTCAGGATTTGTGTGATCAGAACCACAACCTTCGATCACAACACTCTTTACAAAGTCTGTGTTAGAAAACTGCACATAGCTTTTTTTCTTTAAGGCATTAGTAAAGAAAAACTTAGCACCCAACTCAAACACTGCAGCTTCATTTTTCAAGTAGTAATTCTCATTCTTCTTAAAGTTGATCAAATTCAGTGCCTCTGCTTCTTTTAAATGGTCTTTGAATGTCTGAGGGAGCTGCAGATGACTGTGGACACTTTGGCACTCGCTGCATGGAGTAAGCTTGTGCAACTTGTTAGGCAGCTTCAGTGCTTCAAGGATGGCATTCTCCTCAGCAGACCATAGAGGTGGCTTTATCTTTCTCAAGTTATCTTTGATAAGGTTAATCTGAATTTTATATTTCTCTATTAGTGCACTTTGAGTCTCATCCTTAATAACTTTCCCGAGTTCGGCTGATATTGCCTGTTTTGTTGACTCATAACCATTTTTCCTTTCAAGTAAAACTGTATATATATTCCAAAGATTTGAGAGTTTTTCCAAGCTAAAATCTGACTTCCTTTTTGATAAATTTATTTTCAAATCATCAATATCAACATTCTTAGGATAATCTAAGTGAGGTAGCACAAAAACATATGTATCCTTTGCTTTCACACCATTTACAAACAAAGCAGAATTCCTACGAGGCAATATAGCACTGTAATTCTTATAAAACAAATTGAATAACTTATTATTGAACATTTTCCGCCAATTTCACTTTTTTACTAGGACTTAACTCATCCAACACTACATCACCATCACTGTCCACAATATTCTCAGAATTTTGCGTCACTATTTTTCTTTTAGCAGGTTGTTTGAAGTTGCCGTGGCCGGCGGCTCGTTCCGATTCCTCTATGCTGTAGGGCTCGAGTTCCAATGCTTTCAGCCTCCGCTTGTGCACTTTTGTCTTGAAATGCTCTTTCAAAGCTTGTTCATCAATGAAGTAACGCGCACAATGCAAGCAGTAATGCTGTGCAGCACCAGGCACATCCAAATCAAGGTCCTGATTGAGCAGTTTATCGGCGTTTCCTGTAAAATAAAAGAAATTGATAAAATATGTAATATGGTATAACCTCAAACAAGCATGCACCTTCCTTATTTGGCTCTACTCAGCAAATATGCAATACGTACCCTCTTTCAAATCGTCGTCTATCTGATCGAGATCCTTCTTTCTATTCCTCACTCTCCATCTTTTTTTTAAATGTGTATCACCGTGATGATATTTTCTCCGTTTGTACGTCATTATTTTACAAGTACAGTGTTGAAGGAAAAGGGATTGCAAAATAAATGCAGGCACCAAACGTCAGTGTGTTCACCTTGACGTGTGGTAACATGAAGATGTCAGTTATAATGGTCACATACATACACACTTTTACATCCTTACGCCGCCGAATTCGCTGTAACTCAATCGGCTGTTGCCTGACTCCATATCAGTGGGCACAGGGTCTACACCCCGATAGAGAGGATAGAATAGAAATTAAATTTCATAATTTTTCATACACTCATTTGCAATAAAAATTCTTTTGCCAAATGCACAAACTCCTACGGAAAATTGCGTCAAGGAACCTGGCTAATCCTTAGATTTCTTAATAGTTAATGCTTTGCAATGCCGACACGGAGCAAATCATAAACTATTAAGTGATCACCACCTGACTAATTAAGTAATGACTGACTTGTTTACAAGTGGGCTCGAGGGGGGCCATAGAATTACTACATCCGCAATTGCGGAGGTCAGGCTCGCAAGGGATAATAGTTATGATAGTGTTTCCCTTTTTAATTTTAGCATTCGTTTAGTGTTTGTAATGACATGAACAAATGGGACCAATTAACATCAAAACTGTCGATCTCCCTGGGAGAGTACAGGTAAATAGAATGTGTCGGGGATATGCTTCTGATAACAGTCTTGTTATCATACAATATTCAAGTTTTGATGTTTGTTTTAACCATTTATTAAACTACAAGTATTTTTTTCGTCGTCATACAAGGATACATGTACATTCACGTCTTTTATTCCTTTCGGAAGCCTGGAGATGTCTCTTAGGTCACTTTTAGCAATATTGATATATATAATATTTTTATTTATATTTTTTCATCAATATTGGGGTTGTGATGTTTTATGGTCTCTTAACGCGAAATGATTGTTTTAGAACAGTTTAGCGTGGAATTTTAAGCACAGTTGCAGGGTTTAAAATGAACACAACTGACATTTTCATAATCATATATTCTTAATATATTTTAAAGAAACAGTATCATACACGAATAAATACACTAAACAATGAATCCAATTTTTGTTACGTAAAAATGTGATTGAAACAAATTATACATAACAAGTATTTTATTATTGTAAGATAAATTCAATAGGAATGATTTTAATGATTCAGTTACCTCGCCGCAATAACGTTACCCTCAGTAACCTTACGCGGAGGCCATATAACATAGTAAACTGCCGTCTACATAACATGAAAATATCTTTGCACTTATCAAAATAAACTAAGAGTCCTTTCCACGGAGTTCAGTGCTACCATTGCGATGTACCCTTACCATCTAAAAATAATCATGTTCCGATAGTATACGAAAGCCAAATTACTTCATGTGTCCACAATCACCTTCGGTACCATTAGATCAAACAGTAGTCCTGCCGAAGGGAACTATTTCGAATACAAGTCAATACTAATAGATGCACGAGATAATTTAATAATCATTATATACATACAATGTTTTGTACATGCAAATATTTCCAAAACTCAGTGTGATGTGATACAACTGCAAGCACACTCAAGGACCGCTCCCATCAAATCTCCAGTGTTAATTTCAATAACTATAAATAAATGAATGTAACAACTAGCAACGCAATATACTACTTAAACACCTACAAGGTTGTTAGGCTAGATTTATCGAGATATACATTTCTTAAAACTGCTATAATTCAATATACTTCATGTTCTAAAACATTAGATGGGCGATAGGTGGCGCTACCTGCGTCCGCCGTTTGTACGGGTGCCGCTCGGTCCGACCAAGCCGCTCCCGTGCGCCCTCTGCCACTCGATTGGAGTCAAATACTTTCGAAGCAGCCACACCGCTCCCATAACCTATTTTAATATAAAGCACTTGAGGTTATGAGAGGTATATACTTTTCAATATATCTTTTATTTAGTGCCAACACTCTCCGAGCACTGTTGGCAGATTTTCAGCTAATCTACAAAATATATTTATTTGTTATTTATTTATATCATTCATAATTTTGGTGGCCTGATATTTAGGCCACAAAATGAATAGTGGACTATTCCTACGTTAGTTATTCTTTTTCATTTGTAGTACTGAACTGACTGACTTCACGATTTGGTGAGTAGATGTGAAACAGAATATACACTAGCAAACTTACATAGTTAATAGAAATATGATCGTCTGATATAAAAAAATATTTAATCATTAGAGATAATATGCCTAAGTATTGCAATGCATTGTTCTACAAGTATCGATGAGTGTTTCAATTGAAGTGCCTTCACTAAACAAAATAACTAAAACTAAACGCTCGAGTGGTTTGCCAACTCGCATCGTCCGCATATACCCAGTCAACATCATACACAGATCCAGTTACTGATTAGACATTCACCTTCTTATTCACGTTCATTAAATTACATTATAATTAATCCCTAGCAGACTTTGTTACACATTACATGACTACTCCAACATAATACTTGGTATTTTGGTGAGATGACCTTATTCAGCGATTCATGAAACAAACTCCAATGAGAAGTAATAAGTATACGTCTCCGTATACACGTCGGTCTGAGATATCTCAGTCCGGGCCGTTCGAGAGCGCTTACGTTAACTGTACAATGAGGGGTGGTGCCAATCAGTAACCGAATGCGGTCAGCCGTGAGAGTTCAGTGGTGGCGGCGGAGGCCCGTCCAGGGCGAGCCGTGGCCCTACATGCCGTAGCCGTGGTAGGGCGCGGGCGAGGGTGCTTGCGCCGCGTACGCGTAGGGCGAGGGCTGCGGCGGCACCCCGGGGTACGCCATGGAGGGGCCGGCCGTGAGCATGAGCTGGGGCTCCATGAGCAGCGGCGGCTTGGCCTCCTGCTCGGCCACCTCGCTGCTGCGCCGCGCGTCCGCCTCCTCCAGCTTCTCCACCTTCGTCGTCAGCTCGCGCACCGTCTGCAACCACACGCAACAAGTCACTCACTCACTCACATCCAAATAACAAACAAATCATTTGTCACATTGACCAATCTCTAGTAGGCGAAATACATTTGTAGACATGAAAGTGGTCACTCAAACGCCTGACTATTACGCAATTGTATTTTGACTGAGTTTATTTTCGAGTTGCAATCAAGAGGTTGAGCATTGGACACTGGCCAGTGGATGTCAAATTACAAATTAATATGGCTCAAGATGAAGGGCTTGAATCTTAAGATGTTACACCTTAAAAGGCCATCATAAGCGAATGGGGGGGAGCGTTACCTGTATGAGGAAGGGCATGGCGAAGTCCATGATGTTGTGCCTCCACGCCAGCTCAATCACCACGTCAGGCTTCAGCAGGTCGTAGCACTGAACACCAAGGAAACATCATTACTATCATTCTATTACATGCTTATCTTACAATTAAATCGGGATTGTAATTATTTGCAGTTTACACAGGTACACTAAAATAATAAAAAGTCCGTTAAACTTTATTTTGTGAGGCAGTTTTTTAATTACATTGGGAACCCCCATACTCTCACTTGTTTCATTTATTTTATCACTTTACTAGAGCACTTATTCTAGAAGTTCTAAAGTGATTTACAACGAACTTGAAAGTGAACTTTGAAGAAAAGAATTACGGCACTTTAATGATGACAGTGATGTTCATTATTTTTATCGAAAGCCCGTTTGAATTTTAAAAGCTAGTCATTTCTATGCAATCGGCGGACTCGTTATAATTTCATAATAAAATAAGTCATATTTGTATTGATATTTTTCTTGTTTGCAAATGAAGTATTAGCCGTACTCGCGATTTGATCTGAGTGTTATATTTGTTTTGGACATCATCATCTTCTTTGTTTCATCAGGTATTACTCTGTCAAGACAACTTTAACTATTTTTCAGAGATCAATATTGTAATATTAAAAAATGGATAGCATATTATGCCGCTAGTACAATCTATTGTAATATTACGATATATTGTGAATACTGTGGTTGTTGTTGTGAGTGGGGGTGAGTGGCATGAGTGAGAGTGAGATTACCTGGTAGAGGCAGGCGGCGAAGCACTCGTAGTTGTCCCGCTGCAGGAACCAGTCGAGCAGCTCCTCGGCCAGGTCGGGCTGCCGCGACTCGGCCGCGTACTCCATGGCGTCCGCGTAGAGCGCGTCCTTCTTGCACAGCTCCACGGACTGCTTCCAGCGGTTGTTGCCCTTGTAGAGGTAGGCGGCGATGCGCCGGAACTCGGTGAGCTCGTGCTTCTCGAGCTGCTGCGCCAGCGCGATGGTGTCGAAGTTGTCGAAGGCGTCGATGGAGGTGCGCAGCCCCTGGTAGTCCTCCTCGTCGATGAGCAGCGAGTTGAGCGCCTCGTTCACCGCCTTGTTGTTGAGGCTCTGCACGGAGCGCAGGTAGGCCTTCACCAGCTGCAGGTGGCCGGCGCGCGCGAACAGGGCCACGGCGCGCGAGTGCTCCATGCGCGGCGCCAGCACCAGCAGCAGCTCGTTGAGCAGCAGCGGCTTGTAGTCCACGTAGAACTGGATGGCCTTGTAGTAGAGCTCCAGGTTGGCCACCTTGGTGATGATGTCCTTGAAGTGGCCCTCGCGCCACGCCTCCGTGGGGTGCTGCATCATGGTGAGCGCCGCGTTGTCGTACTCCTCGTACTTGTCGTAGAGGAACACGAGCTCCGACCAGAGGTGCGCCTGCTCGGCCGCGCGCAGCACCTTGGGGATGTTGACGCGCGACCAGAAGAGCTCCAGGTGCTCGCGCATCTTGGTGGGCTTGTACTTGGAGTAGAGGATGGCGAGCTCCGTGAACATGCCCATGTGCGCGCGCTCCAGCCCCAGCGCCGCCTCCAGCAGCAGGATCAGCTCCTCGAAGTGCCCGCGGTCCTGCAACCAACAACCAAACACTCATCCAAGTGATCGACACTGTTTGCTTTTAACTAAGTTAGTACGAATTTTGTTTTGTATGTGTGGCGACCTCTAGAGCGCCACACACACAGAGATACCTAAGTAAACCTAGGTTGCAATTAGTTAAACATAATTACAACAGATGACGCCGCCAAGAATAAAATAATAATTTCACACGAATCAATTCCTAGAACGCGCAAGTGAAATATTTATCGGAAACAAGATATATACAAATTTCCAACTCAGGCCATTAGCCTGGACGAACACCTGCCCAGGTAGTATTTTATTTTATTCAGTATTTTATTCTTGGCGGCGTCATCTGTTGTAATTATGTTTAACTAATTGCAACCTAGGTTTACTTAGGTTTCTCTGTGTGTGTGGCGCTCTAGAGGTCGCCACAGTATGAATTTTACTCTGTCATGTACCAAAGTGCAAAAACCGAAGGTTTACGGTTACATCTTCACCGGAGCACCGTATTAGTCCCAATGGATTGTCAATATGTGATGGTGTGTGTATGTGTGTGCGTAGGGGGGGTGCGGCTGACCTGGTAGTAGTTGATGAGGTCCTCGAGCTCGTCGGCGTGCACGACGATGTGCAGGCCGCACATCTGCGCCAGCCGGAACTCGCCGGCGTCCACGCACGCGAAGCACACCTCCTTCCACGTGCGCGTCGAGTTCGCCTTGCGCGCGCTGTCCACCGCGCCTACAAGCACACGACACACCAGAACAATATTTATAAAGCTCTTACAACTTTGACCCACAAAATGTGAACCTTATGTTGATATAGAGGTGAACCTTTCGACAATTATGGGTTTGACTCCGTATTACGACTACAATACAACTACAATTCAGTTAGGATCATTTCAATATATATGTTTTTGTGTATTCTGAAAATCTCCTATACAGATATTTCTAAACAAGAAGGCCCATGTGTAGTGTGAGTGATGTGATGTAAGATGGAGGTTGAGGCATTGTGGGGGCTCACCCTGGAACTCCTTGAGGTGCACGAGCGTGATGGCGAGGCGCGCGAAGTTGCTCACGTTGTTGTAGAGCAGCTTGGCGGCGTTGTACATCTGGTCGTCGAAGCAGCGGTCGCCGATCTTCTGGATGTCGGCGTGGTTGGGCCCCGAGATGAACTCCTCCAGGTCGGCCAGGCGGCCCGTGCGCGCGTACGCGTAGATCAGCTCCGACTCGATGTAGGACTCGCGCGCCTTCTTCCGCGCCATCTGCAGGTAGCGCACGAGGTCGTCCCAGGAGTCGGTGCGCGCGGCCGTGTCCACCACGTCCATGTAGGCGGAGGGGTCGTCGGCCTTGATGTACGAGTCGATGGCCTCCTTCACGCGCCCCTGCTGCAGCTGCGCCTTGGCCAGCTGCGACCACACGCCCGGCTCGTTGCAGCGCTCTGCGAACTCGTACGCGCGCTCCAGGTCCTTCACCTGCTCGATCAGCACCTGCCCAACACAACACACAACACGTATTGCAATATCTCAATCATGCACAGGTATATGATAAAAAATAACTATTTTTTGTATTTCAAAATTGATTGTTACAAACAGTTACTGTGACTGACAATGGTATCAAAGTCGCTTCGGCCGATCATGGTTGCCGTAAACCGAAACTTAGACCGAACAGAACTTAAACTTCTTTAGTGTTTAGAAAACTTGTGTTTGATAGCTTTGAAAGTCAGTATGTCTCTTAATTAAGCAGTATATCAAAACAAGTAAGGATAGGTAGAAGGAGCGCGGCATCGCTTGAAGCGCACGTGGCGTACCTGTATGGCGGAGGTGTTGACGTCGAACTTCTTGAAGATGGCGAAGGCCTCCTCGTAGAGCTCGTTGTTGATGGCGATGTTGGCGATGTCGGGCGCGTCGTAGTTGTCCAGCCGGTTGATGTACTCCATGACGCGCGTGCGGTCCGCCTTTATTGCTGCGCATACCATACACCTATTAGTTGGGGTGTGGCAAGCTCGCGACAAACATTTCACGAGACTAAAGAACGATCACAGTAATATAATGTCTGGGCACGCGTCGAATGTGTATGTCCGAGGCGTCTATTTAGGTATAATTATTAAAGTAAGATTGCTTTTGAAATAATCTGAGTAACCGAGTATTTCTTTAGCATTCGGTCCTTCAAAACCAAAAGCATTCCTACAAATTCTTAGTAATTTGACAATAACTAACTTTTTTTCATATGATAAAAAAAAGATGTTTCTGTTAAATAATTAGGCGCGACGTACCGGTGAGTATGAGCAGGTTCTGCAGGTTGCGGTGGTCGGAGAAGACGGAGTTGTCGAGCACGATCTTCTCGAGCAGCTCGATGAGCTCGTTGGGCAGGTTGGCCGTCATGAACGCCTTCACCGTCACCGAGATGTCCTCGGGGTCCTGCGTCTCCGACAGCGCCGTCTGCACCACCTGCCCACTCAACGCACGCAACCACTCATTACACGTCCAATACATTCACGTTACATTCGACGTAGCTCAGTTGTATGGGCCTTGATTCTGTATCAGTGACTACAGGGTTCAAATCCCACAAGAGCACGAACCAATGGAAATGAAGATTCGTAAAAAATACATTTACGAAATACGGCGAATACTACGACAGAAAACATCGTGAGGAAACCTACCTGTTCCCGGAAAAGGTAATAGCTAGTGCTTGTAAATGACGACATGGTTTACCACCTGTCACATTGAGTACTGACTATCTGGTTAACACGTGGGTTCGAGGTGGCCATAGAATTACTACCTTCACAATTGCGGAGATGGACACCTGGACCTCTGACCCCGCAAGGGATGTATTGTTGGATGGGCTAGCAAAATGTGTGAACATGGGGAGGGGTACCTGGTCGATGAGCTGTCGGCGGTAGGGGTTGTCTTCCTGCAGCACCTCGAGCCAGAGGTCGGGGTCCCGGCGGCGCACGAGGTAGCGCGCCTCCGTCTTGAAGAGCGAGTTGTCGTTGCAGACGGCGATGAGCTCGCGGTCGCACTGGCCGCGCTCGTACGCCACGCACGCCAGGTGCGGGTCGCGCTTCTCGCAGTACTTGCCCACCACGCGGGACTCGTACCTGCCGACACACCACATCGCACATCCCTGTTATAGTTATTTCTAAACACTCCCGATTTATACTCATTTTATTTATGATGTGAGATCGTGTCGTATCACGATAAATTAATAAAGATATAAATACATATATACAATATATAGTATAAATACATATAAACACAATTGAAATTTTTGTTCATTCATAGCACGACAAACTACATAAAGGTAAAGGACATAAAGGTATTTATATCTTTATTAATTTATAGTAATACCTCCCTGTTAGCTCAGCGATCACAGCAGAATAATTAAGTACTCAATGTTACGTTGGATGAATTAGTGAGGATATTTATAAGATATTTAATGGAACCATTGTATATAGTCTGACTTGTAACATCTATAATATTGTTTGTCAGCCGTTGGTTGGTGTGTGTGCGTGTGCGTGAGTGTGTGTGTGTGTGTTGTACTGACCACTGGTTCTCCTTGAGGAAGCGCTCGGGGTTGTTGTTGGAGTCGATGTAGATCTTGGCGAGCGCGTTGTGCGTGGCGGGCTCGTTGCTGCCCTCGTGCAGGCGCGTCTCCAGCCACGGCAGCAGCAGCTTCAGCCGGTTGCGCTTCTCCACCTCCGCCACCAGCTCGTCCGTGGAGAACTGCCCGCGCACCACCAGGATCAGGTTCTTGATGATGTCCTCGGCGCAGTCCACGTCCAGCAGCCCGCCCACCACCACCGGCAGCCGCGACGGGTTCACCTTCTGCACGTAGATCTCGATGTACTTCTGCAGGCTGTTGCGGTACAGGTAGAGCACGAGGTCGTGCACGAAGTCGAAGCGGTCGCACACGATGATGAGCGGCAGCTGGTCGGGCAGCTTGGCCTCCTTGAGGAAGTTCTTGACGCGCTCCGCGTTGTAGCAGTTGGACTCGCGGCAGATGCGCTCCACCTCCTTGATCTGGCCCGTCTTGCACGCCGCCTGGATGTACTTGAAGTGCACCTCGGGGTCCTGGCTGAAGTTCACGATGGAGCCCAGGAAGTAGAACAGCCCCTCGTAGCTCTTGAAGCCCTCGAACAGCTCGATGAGCGCCTTGGTGGTGAGCTGCTCGTGGTACTTGGTGGCGATCTGCACGCAGATCTGCAGGTTCTGGCGGATGTTGGCCGTCAGCATGGCCTTGAGGCACTCCAGCGAGTCCTCCACCGACAGCGTGCCGAAGAAGTTCACCAGCCACTCCGCCGACAGCAGGTGCGTGTGGACCTGCAACCATACCCTTCATCAAACTCTACTACAACAAACTAGTGTCTTTGCGTGTACTTAGTAACAAGAACGCCGGGCGGGCGTGTCGTGTGTAAGTGTGCGTGTGAGTAAGTGTGTTTGTGAGGGAGAGCAGAGGCAGTAGAGGTGGGAGTACTCACGACGGCGCGCTTGATGTCGTAGAGGTCGGTGTAGTGCTCGAGCGCGCGCTGCAGCAGCCCCGCCTTCTCGCAGAGCTGCGCCACGTGCGCGCGGTCGTACTGCGTGAACATGGCGTTGCCCAGGATGGCGTCCGCCACCTGCGGCGCCGACATCAGGTTCATCTCCAGCAGCCTGCGACACACACACACATCTCGTCAATGCACTGCAAACGCAATGGCCCAAACACATTGTATAACTGTAAAGGGAGGTGTAAAGGCACCTACCTAGTTTGTAGGGGCCCCTCCTCGGGCTTGTTGTTCTTGAGCGCGTCCAGCAGGAAGGCGGTGCACTGCTGCACCATGTTCTGCTCCATGAACACGTCCACGATCTGGTTGATGTCGGCCAGCGGCGGCTCCTCGGCCACCAGCATGCCCGCGAAGCCCGCGCCCTGCTCCGGGTTCGTGCGCATCACCGAGCGCAGCAGGTAGATGTAGTCCGGCGTGTAGCCCACCTGCACACACCCACAACGTTATAATCATGGTTATTATAAAATTTTCATTTGTAAAAGTAAATTAAAATTCATGGCCCATATGATTGAAGCTCGAGGCATAGACATACATAGCCTCATGTCCGTTGAGTTACTGATATTATGCAATGAACTATATGTTTAATAAAAATAAATCCAAAGTATACCAGGATAGTATAAAAAAGATATGTGACCACTTGTGTAAATTTGAGAATCATGGCACATTGAATAATTATAAATAAATATTTAGTCATCATAGTAAAGATCACCTTCTTGGCGTAGAGCACGATCTTCTGGAACTGTCCGGTCTCTGCGAAGCACTGGATGACCTTGCTGGCGACGTTGGCGCGCAGGTACACGGACAGCGCCAGCGTGGGGTCCACCTGCTTCACCAGGTCGCCCAGCTCCTCCGAGCACTCCAGCTTCTCCTCCTTCAGCCACTTCTCCAGCAGCTGCTTGCGCCCTGCACCAAGCACCCCACATCATTATACACGAATACAAATTGCCTGACCTGACTCTATATCAGCGGGTACAGTATGTGTAATGTAACATTGCTCATGCAAATGTAGACACAATTTCATAATACAGTGCGATAAAACACCCGTGTATTCCTTGGAATAGGTAATAGTGCTTGTAAATGGCGACACGGCTTACCACCTGTCACATTGAGTACTGTCTACCTGGTCAACGCGTGGGTAGGAAGTGGCCGTAGCATAGCGAAGCTTACCTTGTAGCAGCACGGGGCGGCAGAGCTCAAGCGACTCGAACTTGTTGAGCTGCGCCTGGTCGAGCAGGATGCCGAAGTACTGCAGCAGCGGCGACGTCTGCCCCGCCTGCGTCGGCACCTGCTGGAAGCGCTGGATCGTCTGCGGGGTGCGCAGGATGCCGCGGGGCGCGATCGCCGCCACCTGCGCCACACAAACACACACAACATAGTGAGCAATTTGCCAATTATTAGTTTTTTTTTAATTCTTTATTAAGCCATTCACCACTAAGGTTATGTCGGCTGAAGTACAAACACTGATGCCACGGCGTTTGAACTTCTGGTTATTCCATCGCCATGGTTACACCAACGCTGCCAGCCGCTACAAGCGAAGAAAAGCGAAATTGAAGCTCCAATTCTTCTCTTCCTTGTTCTTAGGTTCGTTCCAGTTGAGGATCCAAATAAAAGCCCAAAGCAAACATATTTAGCCAATTTGGTATCAAAACTGACTAAATATTCACTGAGCTGCTGACTTTGTTAATGAACCATAGAGGAGTGAAATTATTAGTTGTATTGCACAAATTGTAGCTAATACAGTGAGAACCACAATTGGCACTCAAGTTGTCATGTATTGTAGAGCTAAGAGGTAGAGGTAAGAGGCTCACCTTGGCGGCCTCGCTGTACTGTCCGTTGGTGAAGAGCATGTTGAACTTGCGCACGAAGAGCTCCTCGGCGCCGCTGAGGTTGTTGCGCACCGCCATGCGCAGCGCCAGCTCGGGGTTCTGCAGCACGCCGTGCACGTAGCCCACGATCGCCTCCTCCTCCACCGTCACCGACAGCACCTGCCCCTTGCGGTTCACGCCTACGCACACACACACACACCACTTATACTCAGCCTTCATGTGACTGGGACTTAAATGTAATGCTGCCCAACAGCCTCTTTCAAAGCATGTCGTAAGAGGAATCAACCTATCAACTTTTTAAACATGGGTATTGTTTATTTCATTATATACGTGCTTAGGTAGTTAATAAAATTAACGTCATTTATGTTCTTATTATTTTCTTAGCACTACTATAATTAATACTATAATTGGAACAACTTTGTGAAAACTCTGTGGCTTAAATAACTACATATTAGTGAATGTGACTGACCGATGATGCCGCCGGTGGCGTCGTGCGGCGCGGTGACGAAGATGGTGTCGGAGGAGATGCGGTTCATGTAGATGCAGGTGCCGCTCTCCACGTCGTACATGTGGATGTAGCCGTACTTGGTGATGAGGTAGAGCACGTCGTACTTGGGCGACACCTGCATGGCCACCGGGAAGTCGTTCTGCGCCTCCGCCGGGAAGAACACGTCCACCGCCTTCTTCGGGAACGGCTGGTTGCCCGCCGGCGCCTGCCCCACCTCTGCAACCCATCAACCACCCGCAACACATTACAATGGGTTCATACAACAATCAAATATCATCTACACTCAAGTTGTAAATCAAACAAAATGGTTATATCGTCGGTCGGAATCATTATCGGTACATTTCAAATTATGCTGTTTGTAGAAAATGAAGGTACAAGTTTTAAATAATTATGTGGCGGTATAAGTGATTTTTCTCAGTTAGATTAACAATTATAATAAGTTCCAATAGTGACTCGGAACAAGTATTTAATTTTGTACCATTCTGCATACTTGGTCCAAAACACATGTTTTTGAAGATGTTCCAGTAATGATTCGTTACGTGTGGCAATATGTGTGAGTGGTGTAAGGGGTGTGTGGCGATGGGTACTGACCGATGATGTGCAGCTTGCCGCCCTGCGCGGTGCGCACGGCGAAGCAGAAGAGCGTGGAGGGCTCGGGGTTGCCCTCCGCCTTGAAGGTGGCGAAGGCGGCCGCGTGCCCCTCGATGGGCTGCGAGCACTTGCGCTCCACCGAGTACAGCTGCATGGCGCCCACCACGCGGTTCTGCTGCGCTGATATACCTGCAACCAAAAGGCACCTTCTTCACCAATTGTTCTTTAGGAACCCACATCATTCTCAATACGACTCAGACAGTTTTGCTTTATTCACATTCGTACATATTCTTTATATATTTTGTCGAAAATGTTATTATATTAATACTAAAACTAGTTCTCTTAATTTATAACCTTTATCACAAATTGAGCTAGACGAAAACGGAAATAAATAACCTGAGATACATTCTTTAAATGTGTGGAGAATGTTTTATGATTCATATAACTCTATGCTTTGTATGTGGTTTGTAATGTTGACAAGTACTGACCAACAAGCAAGAGCCACTGCTGCTTGGCGTCCGTCCTGTAGTTGATGATCTGGCAGTCGGCGAGCGAGGCGTGCCGGTCGAACATCTTCACGGGCACCGAGTCGCCCTCCATGGACCAGTGGTACACGGCCGTCTTCGTCACCAGCGCCAGCGTGTTGAGCGAGATCCACTTCCAGAATACCACATCCTCTGTGATGGTGTGGACCTTCATCTTTGATTTCATCTCAATGTTGAAAATTTGTAGGGTTTTCTTGGCTGCAAGTATCAAATGCTATGTTAACTTTAATAGTAAATTAAACATTCTATATTTTTCCATCTGTATATTTCAATAACGTCCATGTTTTTATAATGTTTTACATGGTACACCACTATGGGAGTTAGAAAGACCATGAGTTAGTTAATTAGGCCTATAGCTGCCCCAAAATGATTAATGCTCAAGAAGCAATTGTGTGATTCTTAGAATGATGCCCAACACTTTTGATATTGGAACATTACAAGACAAATTTGATGGGCATATTAAATCACTGTACTAACAACTACATCAATTAGAGAACCTTCTAATGGGTTGCTGAGATCTGTCAACATAGTTACCTTTGTTCTAAGGAACATAGTTTGTTTGATAAAATTTAACAGTAAAGAATTAAGGTGTTATCATGTCATTGACCGTCAGTCTGCTTGGATTAAAATCAATGTTAGGCCAATATCAAATGAATCATTTCACAGATAACACTGATAATTATTAAGCACTTTGTGTCACATTTTTATAACCTGTTTACAAATAATGTTTTGAAATAAATTTTTCAACTTCAATATGGGTGTGAAGAAATAAATTATCATTCCTACATACATTAGGTCAAGTACTACTGTATTATATTAAATCCACACCTCTTAATGCCAACAACATAGGGCAAGACTACTCCTCATTTATTCACCATCACCACTTACCACCATTGTGATTTAAAATATGTTTTTAAATTGATTACATGCATATCAAAGTTTTTGAATTAATTAAATCTATATTCATCATCTTTACTACTAGATATCCTTATTAAATGTTGTAAGTCATCAATCATTAGTATGTTTATCAAAACATTGTAACAAGAAACAAATACGAAAATAAATTTATCAATAGTTGAGCTTTAATTAAAAGTCATTACCCTATCAGTCAGTTTAGTCTGATATTGTGTCTAGTTTAATAACTACTTAATGAAACTATTAGTAACACTTTCACAACATGCACTAATTGCAATTCTAAGTTAAACTAAAAGGTACTTAACAATTAGTGATAAAAGTAATGGTTGAAATGATCTCAAAATGAAATGTTTTGTTCACATCTTAGTTTTCAATACTTTTTAGTTTTCGTTTTGAATCAATTATTTATTATTATGTTAATGATAGAGAAAAAATAAATTTATGGAATATTAAAAGTTCAATGAATTATAATCCTTTCATAAACCCTGTGTGCTGCCAAACCACAAATTACCAAAACAAACTTTCCCATGCATTGATACCTTAAAGTAATACCTTCACCCTTGACACCCGTTTTGTTAAATGACCAATGAAAAAGATGCTCCCTGCCCAATTTTGAAACGAAATCAGTCCAATTACCTGTGTTTGCATGCCAATGTGCCAGGACAATGGGTACGATGCGCTATCCACACCACTAAGGCCAAAGAGAGATAAGGTTGTAACTTACACTCACCTTCCGCCCCCGCCTTGCCCTTGAGCGCAATGACCTTGCTGGCGGGGTTCATGATAGCGGAATCTGCGCTGATGGGCTTGCGGATGGGGTTGGTGGGGTCCGCCATGTCTATGATCACCACCTCGGCCGTCTCGCCAACCTTCTCCCGCACACAGATGAATTTGTCTGACTCCATCGTGAGCGTGTTGAAGGATATGGAGGCTGGATTTATGCCAATGTTTGTGAGCTGCAGTGGAAAACATTTATTATTTAGTTATAAATGTAAATAATAATAACAAAGAATATAAATGCATGCAAATAAATTGAATGGAGCCCATTTCTAATTATTATATACATATATTGGAATCATATTATGTGTGTTTTTGTAGCTATGAATAAATACTTTTATTATTATAAGAACAGAGTTATAAACAACTAAAAACCTGTGATTTACATACATATACATGATTTAATGCCTTTCTGAACCATGTGTACTTAAAAGGTTAAGGTTCAATACAATATTAAACTTGCATTCCTCTATAAATTGCAACATAGGTAATGCAAGAAATCATTTTCAAGGTTATTTTAAAGGAAACCTACAAATACTAATTCACAACACCCATATTTGCACCTACTTGATAATGCAAAGGTCCAATAGCCCTCCACACATACAAATCTTTAATTTATCTCAAGGTGCACAGAACATCAGAGGCATAACCTCTCATTGGACACTATTAATATGAGTGTCAGGAATGTGGAAAATAGAACAGACTAAATTTTATAAGCTTTTAAAAAGTTTATATTACACTCATATAAAGAGATAGGCAGCAATGTGCAATAAGTTGAGAATCCACAACTATCCTTTCCAATCATAGACACAACATTTTTGGACAATAATTTTATACTGATTTAAGAACGGAGTCAATGACCTGTATTCCAACACCTACACTATGCATATTACATGGATTTTATTGATCAGAGCTACAGGCTTTCAATATCATGATTTTGAGATTTACACTAAGAAAACATCAACAGCCCATGACTCATAGCCATGAGTCATTGGATAAGTAAGAATTTTCTGCATGTACAAAAGGTGTTTTTTTCCCAGTCAACATGCCATGATACTTTTATTTTAATTTCAATCTTAATCTTGGCTTGAAGCTTCAACTTAGTAATAATTGTGGGCACAGATACTGTTACTGAGTCCTACATGTTCAAATGTAGGTTAGGAGTAAGACAAAAAAAGACAAAAGCATTCACGACCATTAACCCTTGCAGGGTAGTCAAGAGGTTCAGGTTCCCATCTCTGCGATTGTAACGGTAGTAATTCTTTGGCCACCTCAAACCCATGTGTTGACCAGATAGTCAGTACACAATGTGACAGGAGTTAAGTCATGTCACCATTTAGAAGCACTTAATATTACCTGTTCTGGGAACAGGCAGCTTTCCTCACTGTTTTGTTTTTCCCTCACTGTAGTATTAGATGCATTTTGTAAATTTATTTTTATTACGAAAATGTACATAGAAATGAATTAAGCTTCATTTCCATTGGTACATGCTCAAGTATGATTTGAACCCTGTGTGCACTGATACAGAGTCAAGCCCCAAACAACTGAGCTAAGTTGAATATACTGAGCTACGCCAAATATAAGTCTACGTCCTTAGGGGAAAATGTGAATAAGCTTAATATATTATGGTGTGTGATTTCAGTACAGAGCAAGGAATGCTGGTGCTACCATGGTACGCATGAATGGACATTCATTGCAAAACTTATTTGTGTTTAAATTATTACAAAAAACTCTTATTGGATTCTTATTTGACTCACAATTATTTAGACTAAGAAGTTACTGTTGTTTATTTAAAATGTTCATTTGTTATAGTGGTATTGATATAGAATTTGAATGTATCAGTCTACCTAAGATATTAACAATATAAAAGTATTTTTCATTTAAATTAACATATAATAATCAAATAAAGAAAATATAAGTAGATATCTAATTATGACTGCCTATTATTCTATTTCTATGTATAGGAAATGTTTTTAACTATAGGTTTAGGTGTTTTATCTTAAAAACCACCCACTTCAGAAACTAAAAGAGAAATCTATCAACAAGATAACACTACCAAATATTAACAATTTTTTTGAGATCTGCATAAAATACTAACACATAGTATTCTTTAATTTAAGCATTAATTATGATAAATCAGACATCAATATAGCCCTAGTTGGTTAAAACATATGATTTGAAGAATGTGGAGCAAATCAATAATCCACCCAAAACTACGCAAAGGTTGTATAGAGGTAAGTATATGCCAACTGCGCAATGGGAATAACTCCTGAGGGGAAGCAAATGCAACCAACCACACCTTCTCATATAAATGGATCAAAGTTACGCTGTATAAGTACTAAATGTACAAGAATTTAGGTAAGGTACACAAAGGTAATAAAAAGCCGATGGGCGTATGAAGCCGTACCTGTAAGTGCTCCTGAAAACGTATGGGTAGTGCCTGTGCCATGGCTGCGAACCCTCCCCGATGATGTTCAAATAAAATTCAAAGGTTCAACCCTCACTGATCACGGTCCCTGAAAAGCACCACAAAAAATTCAATTCACTGCCTCCTAATCGGAAAACACTTTTTGACAACCAACATGGCGTAAGTGTTCAAAATGAAAATGTCATTCCGGTTTTTAAATAAACATACAATTATTTATTTAATGTTTTAAATATACTCACAAAGAAATAAATTCTACATTAATGCTTAGAACAAATTTAATTTAATTTTGCCAATACAACACAAAAAACTCGAAATTTTTCTACACCCACAACTGCCACACACACAAATGAATGATTGATTGATTAGATTCTTGATTGAATTGAATGAATGGAATAAACATGAATGGAAAATATTAGGGGCTTTCTACACGAGATAAAAATTAATTTGAAGCAAGCAATTAGACTAGTTACCTATTCAGTCTATTTACTCCCAGTTCTTAAATTAACATGGTTCTAAAAGCCTGTATTCCAAAAATTTTGAGTTTTGTATTTGGTTACCACCATAAGCTCGTATGCTATGAAGTCAAAATATGACCTTAAAACATTTTTTACAAAATGATTTACCCATTATTCTTATTACCTACGCTCACTATAGTTTTGATATCTTCCTGACATTTTAAAAATCATCCATTTGCTTGAGTCTTTCACAGCTCTTTAAGCATGAAGAACTTTATCGTGCGCGTTCAGGAGACATTTCATTCTTTATATTCCCCATACACATTCCATTGTCCGTTTCTCTTAATTCACTATGCATGAAAATAGTAAACAATTACGGCAACATTGTTAAATCACGTCTCACCTTTTAGGATATCTAACTAGTTCGAATAGACACCATTAAACTTATTACCGTTTCCGCAGCCGATATATCTTGCACCATGTATAAGATTCCGTTTCAAGATCCTGTCGAAACTGTATGCAAAGTGAGAATATTATGATATTACCTTTTTTTGAGGCTGGAGACCTTGTTTACTAATGGAAAAAAAGTAAGGTATCTCCAGATATACGCTTCACGACTTGTGTATACGCAATCATTTTTTACTGTGGCGGGGTGACAAAGGCTTGAGTGCCCATTTTTGAAATTTCAAAGGCATGTTTGGTATGAACTACTACGCGTTTCACCATATAATTACCTCCTAATGTGATAGGTAGTAAACCCTATTGCCGTATAAAGGCATTGACTTTTACCTATCCCAATGGATAGTCAGCTTTACTCACGATGTTGTCCCTTACCGTTAGCTACTGCAAATTATGTAAGTAAAAGAAAAACACATTTATTAATTTCTTTTATTCATTCGAATCTGTAATCAGAATCCGGAGATCTTCTTCACTAGGCTACAGCGACCAGTTTGGAGCAGAGAAAACAATTGATTAGTGCAACCCCAATGAGTTGATTTGAAAACTTGCTCGCACAACCATACCTTTATTTCAAGCATATAGAATACCCTTTTATTCACAAAGATGTACGAATATTTAGACACAAAGGTAAAATTGGTAACCATTATCGTATCACCCTCGAATTTCACTTTTCCTTTACTATCTTCAGAGTTAAATTTTTTTTCTATTCTGATAACACTGTTCTCACCCACGGTTGCTGTAGTGTAGCTACCATTGCTGAAAATATTTTGATAGTTACCCCATTCTTGCCTCTGAATATATTACTTGGTTTGTGTCTCTGACGACAAATTGATAAGATTAGCTGTTTGATATCAGACTAATTTTCAGATCATTACAAAAATTACCGAATGTAGTAAAATGAATGAATTACCATTTGCATTGTTCCTTTCCATAATTCCTTTTTATTACTACAACTTTCGTCAGCTCCTTCAACATGTCAGTAAGGAAGGTATATCATATACCTTGTAATTATTCTTTGGCTCAGTCTACACTATGACGAACTTTCAAAGGAATTAACTTTCTTTAGTTATACAATTGTGTATCTTACAATTTAATATTTTGTATTGAACTTAATTAACATTAAATGTTATATTTGACATATCGTATACCTAAATTTGTCAGTCATGTATCAAAATTATCAGTGTACTAGCAAATGAAACTGTGTGTGGCAATTCGCGCAAGAAACATTTCGAATTTGTCAATATCATCATTGGTCGTACTCAGAAGTTATTTGAAAACTCTAATTTATCAATTGCATTTATTCTGTTTGTACTTAAATTTGATATAAAACCTCAAACAAGTGCTAACCAATCAATATGGTATGTGTCAGTTTACTTTATTTACAAAATAACAAGTATGTGTCTCAATCTAGCAAAACAAAGAATAAATCTTAAAATTTTTAGTTTCAGTTTGGATTCAACATGTTTCACGAGATAACCAGACCGTTTAATATGAACTACAAATGTTTTTCGGTATCAATGCTTCCTGGCAACGAAAGACAAGACGTAGAACGAGGAGGCAAAAGTATGTTATTCGCATTTCTTTGTTGATTATTGCATGGATCAGCTGATAGTTGTGTTCCAGTATTTTTTTTGGTGATAACTTTATTACCTGCAGTATACTTATTATTTTGTCATATTACTGGTCTCTCAATAGTGAGTTAATTCTAAAAATGGTTAATAAGTCTTAATTTAAACAATATTATTAAATGCTTATAAAAGCATTTAATAATATTGTTTAAAGTAAGACTCATTATTTATTAGGTAAACTTGGCTTAGCTTATGTTCTTAAAATGAAGAAGACTTCAGTCCCCAGTGTTTGTTAATTCAGTAACATTTTTAGACACCACAGAAATTTCCAGCTTAAATGGCTATACACATCTTAGATGACATGTTACTCAAATGTATTCTCATTGTAGTTGTAATTAATAATAAACATGTAAGGTACATATGTACAGCGCTAGCAATAAAATTAATGAGTGTCTGTTTAATTACTTTTGGATATTATTTGTAAAGACTGATATTGGGAAAAACTGAATATTTTGGCATTATTTAGAATATTCTAAGAAAATTATATTTGTGTCTACCCTGTTTATAAAGTATTTGGTTTTCCAGTAATAATGCCGCCCTCAGCACTGGAACAACTCACAAGGCTGAACATAGAGTATCCAATGATATTTAAGCTAACAAATAAGAAAACCAAAAGAGTCACACACTGTGGTGTCCTGGAGTTTGTGGCTGATGAAGGCAAGGTCTACTTGCCTCACTGGGTAAGCAGCATATGACATTACACGATTTGACGTAGCTCAGTTGTTTGGGGCTTGACTCTGTATCAGTGGGTGCAGGGTTCAAATCTCGCTAGAGCATGTACCAATGGAAAAGAAGTTTAATGACTTTCTAAGTACATTTTTTTACTAAAAATTCATTTACAAAAAGCGTTGAACACTATGGTGAGTGAAAACGTTGTGTGGAAGCCTACCTGTTCCCTGAACAGGTAATACTCAGTGCAGTGCTTGTAATTGGTGACATGGCTTACCACCTGTCACATTGAGTACTGCCATTGAATTACTACCTTCAAAAAATACGGAGATGGACACCTGAACTACTCCGCAAGGGTTAATGCTTGTGAATGCATTTGTCTTTTTTGTCATTACATAAGAAATGGCTGTGAATAATGAGATAACTCATTTCCGAGTGATGTTCATGGTAACTTGACTAGAAGTTTTCCCAATTACTTATACCTTAACCTTTTCTGTTTTACAAGTACAATAGCCGGTCATCTATGGTTCGTCAACAAAGTCAGCAGCACAGTGAAGGTTGATAATACAAATGAATATTTAGTCATTTGTGATGCCAATGTGGCTAAATATGTTTACTTTAGAATTATATACAAGGAAGAGCAGATTTGGAGCTTTGTCTTCGTTTTTCTTCAGTTGTAGCTGCTGGCGGTATTGGTATGACTATTGCGATGGAATAACAAGAAGTTCAAACACAGTGGCATAAGTGTCTGTACTTGAGTCGATTTAACCTTAGTGGTGAATGGCTTAAAAGAGTTAAAAAACTAAGTAGTATAATAGCCAAGGTATGTCATTAATGATTGTGGCTGTTGCAGATGATGTCCAACCTGGTGCTGGAGGAGGGTGCCACCATCCAGGTGGAGAGCGTGTCCCTGCCAGTGGCCACCTTCTCCAAGTTCCAGCCTCTGGCCGCAGACTTCTTAGACATTACCAACCCTAAAGCAGGTATATTGCATTGCATGGCCAACTATAAATGAATAGAATTATCAGCTTTATAGAGTTGTTTGTGTTTGATATCTATTGAATGGATGCGAACAGCAACTGACAGGGAGAAGTGGCATCATTTGGGGGAGGCCTATGACCAACAGTGGATTCAGATAGGCTGATGATGATGTGTTTGATATGTTAACCTTTATGGTGCGCTAAATAATCTATATAGGAAGAAGAACCTCTTTTTTGTTTAGGAACTTTTTGAACTTTAGATCCCAAAATTATGACTTGAAAATAGTTATGATTAATAACTAACGGGACTTATCGCGTAAGTTTTTATATAATAAAGTTACCTTATTAATAAAAACTGACGCGATAAGTCCCGTTAGTTGTTAATCATGAGTATAAATCGCGAATTTCTTGAAAATAGTTGCTATTTTGGCATGTTCTTTTGTCCCCAGTGCTAGAGAACTGTTTGAGGTTCTTCTCGTGCCTGACCACGGGGGACGTGATCGCCATCAAGTACAACTCCAAGGTGTACGAGCTGTGCGTCCTGGAGACCAAGCCCCGCGACGCCGTCATCATCATAGAGTGTGATATGAATGTGAGTTCAACTTTGCAATTTCTTTACCTATTCATCATGGTATTTATAAGCTATGAAAGTCAAATAAATTCTTAGGTTATAAAGCAAATGATTTAAGAATGGGACATCAATATGGGATCTGTATCGCACCTCATAACTTTGGTTGTGCTGTTATTATGACTATAGTCTTTTTGTCTTTTGAAAATTTTAATTCAGTTTTAGATTGGTCCACGTAATTTACATAAAGTTCACAACCATTAACTCTTGTGGGGTAGTCAGAGGTTCGGGTGTCCATCTGTGCAATTGTGAAGGTAGTAGAAGTATTACCTGTTTGGGAACAAGTAGGTTTCCTAACCATGTTTTCTCTTACCAAAGTATTCGGGGGATTTCGCAAATGTATTTTTATCGTGGTATATAAAAACAGAAAATTTCTATTCCATTGCTACACGCTTCGAGGTTTGAACCTAGTACTCACTGACACGGAGTCAAGCCCAAAATGACTGAGCTGCGCCAATTTCTGTGTTGCTATTTAATTATCAAGGATTAATTACTTTCAGGTTGAATTTGCACCTCCAGTGGGCTACAAAGAAGAAGACCATATCAGAAAAACAGAGGGTAAATTCTCATTACATTCACACTCCTTTTCATATATACATACATGTTCACATCCTTTATTCCCTTTGGGGGCGTACAGTACCTTGACTCTCTCCTTGGTCACATTTTAGCATTAATATTGGGGCTGTGATGTTATACGGAACATTGGTGACAGGTTGCTAGCCCATCGCCCAATTGATTCCATTAACCTGCCTCCTACGTAATGGGAACGATAGCTAGTAAGCATTCGTTTTATGCGCCAGATTAGCATGGGACCTATTCTATCCATTTTTAATGATATATGATATGTATCGGAAAAGGTGTAAATACCTAAACATGTAACTCCATCAGGAAGAAACGTAAACCCATCTTAGACTTTATTTGAGAAGAGAATATGTGAGTCGTTTTTAGTGTTGGTGGGTAGTCTGTATACTGTTTTTTATTATATTACTATTATTATATATTTCTTAAATATACGTTGGTACTTTATGTACTTTGTACGTGTGTTGTTATGTACCTTAACACAAGTCTTAAATGTACTTACCAAGGGGCTAGTTCAATTGGTGTAATAATGTGTGTGTGTGTGCGCAGGTGGCGGGGGCGCGGAGGCGATGGACACGGACCCCTCGGCGCTGATGCCGGAGCCCTTGGGCTTCGTGGCGTTCAGCGGCGAGGGCAACCGCCTCGACGGCAAGAAGAAGAAGAGCAGCGAGAGCGAGCAGGACGCGCAGCCCTCGCACTCCAGACAGGTAGGCTCCCCTCCCTCTCTCCTCACCCCATCCACTATAAAGGCTGGTCCAGACGCTCCGTTTTGCACAGCGTTTTGTCTGCGCAGTTCAAGACGTTGCAGACAAAACGTTGCGTGTGGACCGGAAAACTGCGCAGTTTTGAGTCCGTCGTCGGGAGGACTGCACAGTTGCAGCGATAACTGAGCTCGTGAGCTCTGAAAACTGCGCGGATTTAAAACGCTGTGCAAAACGGAGCGTCTGGACCGGCCTTAAGGGTTAACATGAAATAGTGCGTTTCAGTACATACTTATATACACACACACACACACACACACACACACACACACACACACACACACACACACACACATATATATATATATATAAATATAAATATAAATTCGACATAGCTCAGTTGTTTGGGTCTTGGCTCTGTATCAGTGGGTACAGGGTTCAAATCCCGCAAGAGCATTTATAACATTATTCTCTATAACGATAAACTCTCTATAACATAGAAAAGACCACAATTTGGTTGGTTTACCTTAAAACCCATACATTGATACACTCTTTATAGCGCAGCCGCCATTCTCTATTACGAAGAATACTTAATTGTGGTCTTTTCTATGTTATAGAGAGTTTATCGTTATAGAGAATAATGTTACAAAGAGTTTACACTGTATTTAGATTATATCTCAAGTCTCAAGCGCATACTTAAATAAAGTACCTACGTAAACGGTACCTACTTTCTGTCATAGTCAAATACATTTAAAAAAGTAGGTGTACAAAAATAAATGACCTATAAATTATATCGAAACAACAATTGTGTTATCACCTGTACCAATTCAATACCGGTATTATACTGTAAATTTTGAGATGTTACCTAAATATATTGCACGGCCGCTTTTTTGTAGCTATCCGAACTTGGTCGGGTTATGTAGGTTTTCGATGCTTCGTCAGTATTATAATTGTTTATCTTTAATTACTGAATTTAATGACATGAAATTTTGCATGTGAATAGTTGAATGAATACACTAATTATTGGCATACATTTTACCATGCAATTCCTTTAGAACGTCATGATATTTGACTGCTTTGTAAACAGTGATCTATTCGTGGTAAATTGTCCTATAACTCTTTAATTACTAACGGAACATCATTGATACTTGGCAACGTGTTGCAGACACTTACAAGGTTTGTATAAACGTGAAAATCTAGACCCCAAAGTGCATACTTTAAGAACTAAGACCTAATAAGCGTATTTTACGTTTATATTTTTATCTTTTAAGCCTTACGATTTTTTCTAAATCTGTTTATTAAACAAATATAAACAAATTCAAAACAACGTATGTAAAAATCTACAGCTCTCTATGTAAGCGCTTTGTATGAAAACTAGCTAATGGCCAAACGTTCGCGTAGCGGAAACTTGAATTTCTCCGAAGTTTATGCATGCACTAATTTTATTCATACATACACAATTACACACAAATTTTTGGACACATCTCTTTTCTTCTAAAGTCAATGGATCAAAAAAAGTTCCGCCGGACAACGTTCGCCCAGCGGAATCAGTTTTTGGTGAATTTCTCCACAATGGCTGCGTGCACAAATTTTTTTTTACCATACACAATTATACGACGTCATACACTAAATATCTGCATAATTAAAATCTTTAAATTCAACAACATTCCGCTGCGCGAACGCACACAAACATTAGACAAAAATACAAACGCATCACGACCATTAACCCTTGCGGAGTAGTCAGTGGTTTAGGTGTCCATCTCCGCAATTGCGAAGGTAGTAATTCTATGGCCACCTCGAACACACGCGTTGACCAGATAGTCAGTCAGACCAGATAGACAAGCCATGTCGCCATTTGCATGCATTGACTATTATCTGTTCGGGGAACAGGTAGTTTTTCTCACGATGTTTTCCTTCGCCGTAGTATTCGACGCATTTCGTAAATGTATTCATTATACTTCATTTCCATTGGTACATTCTCAAGCGGGATTTGAACCCTGTACCCACTGATACAGAGTCAAGCCCCAAACAACTGAGCTACGTCGAATACTAATACGAATTCGACGTAACTCATGAACATTAGCATATATAATATGCACAATTTGATAGCACTTTGCGAATGTAAGTTTGGCCCGTTGCAGGCGTACGTGCGCGGCATCCCCGACTACGACTACCAAGTGGGCACCCTGCGGTTCATCCGGAGCTCTCGGCCCTCGTCCGCCGCCCAGCAGGGCCCTGCGCAGGGCTTCAGGGCGTTCGGCGGCGAGGGCCACACGCTGCGCACCGCCAAGCCCAGCCACTGATGCCCCCCCACAGCCCTCAACCACTTCTAACATACGCTACGGGTGTGTTCACTGGAAGGATTCACACGTGACGATAGATCCTCAAACTGTTGAAATTGAACCATGCATATTAATAAGTTTTACCAAAACAATGTTTCCTCGATTTCAGTTTCTGAGCATTTTTTTATTCGCATTGTTGCGGCGGACAGAATGTTTCTTCCTAGTTAGATATTTATACTCCTGTTAAGAGAACAATTCCTGTTAAATCGTCAAATCATCAGCGTGTATAACAATTGTAAGTAATATGTATATGCAAGTGTGTTGTTTTGCCATTGTGATACTCATGTTGTTCAATTATTGCGTAATGCGTTAGGGCCTAATATCATAGTCAGCATAAGAACTTGATTTCTTGATAGTTATGAGTAATAATTGGATCCATCTTCAGATTGCTACCCAGCTGTTTTTCACACTCATTTCATTAACTTGAACGCTTCAGTTTAAAATTAAATTCAAATGTTTCGAATGTCTCAAAATGATCTCCATTAATTTCAAAGCATAGCTCTTGACAATTCACATACCTTTGTTAATTATATCTTTGACGAGATGAGGCAATCACAGGGAGGATTCACTTGAGATAGATGAAACATGTTGATGATTTTACAATTGCATTGAAATATAGATAATAATATATGAGTACTTATATATAAATATTGTATTATAAATATGCAATTTGAATGGATCTTTTTGTAAAAGCAATATGTGAATGTAAGGCTGCAGAATGTATAGTCTGTTCATCTTCTCATAATTTTGTTTTTATTTTTAGTAAATATTTGTAAAATGTGATCACAATTTCAACTAAAATAAATAGATATAATTTATTAAGATTTATAGGTTAAATAAAAAAGGAAAGGAATGTTTGGCTTTTATTTGGTATGAATCAGGCCACTGGTTGAATCTGGAGATCAGAGACAATGATGAGTGTATCTATTCATTTGTTTTGGATCTATTCATACAACTGACATGAAATTTGCTCAAAGGATCATGACAATGATTCAAACAAATGGAATTTGTTATCCTTGGTACTGCCTGTATAGTATTATATTATCTGTGGTACTGCTTCTAACAATACAAATAGGTGTGTATGTATGGTTAACTTAAATATATGTTACACCACAGCTTCTTACATATGAAATACACCCTCATTACCACATACATACTCCGTAAACTCCCTTTTAAATATATAAAATTACATAATTTTCTGTTTTTGGGAACAAATTTCTTTAAATACATATATGTAGATAGAATCAAATACTTTCTTTCTTTTCGGGTGGACATAACCTTGGACAAATCTTTTAAGTCACTTTTAACATTTTGATTGTGGTTGAGATGGCATTTTGTTTATAAAATGATGCAAATCCTAATTCTAATAGTAATCATCATCAATAACTACGATTGAGACGAATGCGATTTATACTCATGATTAATAACTAAAGGGACTTATAGCGTATGATTTTATATAATAAAGTAACCTTCATTAACCCGACGTTTCGTCTACGTTGCAGCAGCCATGGTCACGGGCAGATTGACGACGCATATTTAATAAAGGTAACTTTATTATATAAAAACATATGCGATAAGTCCCTTTAGTTATTAATCATGAGTATAAATCGCGAATCTCTCATAGTAATGTTTAGAACAAACCAAAATGCAGTTAATTCTACTTTTTCAAACTAGTCTAGCATTTCTAGTAAAAAAAAAGCTACAAGTATTACTAACAAACAGGCTCTGCTGTTTGACCAATTACCGCAGCAGAATTATTTCAGATTGGTTTGAGCAGTAGTGTATCTTAAATGATTTTAAATCCATAGGAATCATAGCATAAAGAAACAAAAAGATTAATAAGTATTTTTTATTGGATACAGTAATAAATTTAATATTATAAACTTATCCTAACTGATTAAATAAAAATTCTGGCAGTGCATACTTATACACCAATCCAACATAATAATAAAACAAATATTTGCTCATTAAACCTATGACATGGGTTAATTCCATAGCTATTAATACCTGAGCATGCCCTGTAACAAGAGAGTAAGTCTATTACACTGGAACCTTTAACCTATCAACTCAATAGAATACTGTGACTCTGTAGAACAGCTTGTAGTTGCTATGCCAGCCTTAAATCTTACTCTATGGATGCAGGTGACCCTAGACTCATGGCTACATACTTCAAGTAACCGCATGAAAAGCAACAAAATTTTAAAGGTGCAGCACATTATGGTACAAATTAATTCATAGGGTTGTCAATATGTAGTTGTGTATGGTATGATTGGAGAAATTAACCCTAGAGCTTTCAAAGGTTCTAAGGTTATTTTAGTTTTTATTTTAGGTAAAATTTTCACTTAGCCTATTCATTTACTGAATTTATGAACACTATTCTAATTAATTTACAAATTAATAAGAGTTGACTGAAATATTAATAATACAAAAAAACATTATTTTTCATACTTTGACAAGTTTTACAGCACTTGAATGAATAACTAATTCAAATACATTTTAATACTATCCGTAAAGTTATATTTATGAAAAAGTTACATTGTTCTTAATCTCATGGGGCATTCAATATATGACTTCCAGGTATAAAAACACATTATTTACCGACATAGCCTTTTTCAATATAAATGATAACAGAAAGTACTTCAATCTGTCAGAAAATATAATTGCATCCCTCTTTTCTCTCATTATAAACTTATTTATATTAACATAAAAGCTGGAAATATAGTACATAAATGCAATTTTGATTTTTCTAGTCTATAAATAGGTTTTCAATGGTAAAATTTCTTTTCATTAAGTTAATAAAGAATGTGAAATTAAGGTTTATATTTTGCTAGACAATACATACCATAATTTAAAATAAGTTGTCATTCTAAAAAGTATATTCCTTAATTTTAACTGTATTCAGTATAGTTCCAGATACAGGCCAAATTCTAAAAGCTTAAACTTAATAAAACCCACTGTAGTGAAGTAAGAGTTACTAGTCAATCTTACAACTGATTTTAATTTATACAGAGATATACTTTGTATCTAGAACCTTTTTAAAAATTCTTCTGAACAAATTCTGGCTCTTGCATTCACAGCTAATTTCATTTCGCTTATCTCCTTATCTATTTCCTCCATGAAATAAATAACAAAATCCACCAATTTGTGCTTGTACATCTGCTCCGTGTGGAAGTTGGTGATGAGGAAACTTATATGATAACCATCAACTGGTTTCCGTCGAAGAACTATGAAGTTTTCTGCTCGCATCATCATGAATCTCATGAACTTTTTACAAAGGATTTTCTCGATTTCATCTGCCTGTTTGATCATTATACTAACTCTTATTGAGTTGATTGATGATTCTATTAACACTTTTTCATTAGCATTACGTGAGATAACGACTGGATTCAATAGTAATTCCTTACTAGTCCTAACCTCCACCTCTGGCTTGTTATAACGCTCCACCACTTGGGATGAGAAATGTTCAAGGCACATTGCTGCTGTCAGGGTATGCCGGACAGCAGTAAGGTACGGTTTGAGGGTTGCAGACATTGTTATTCTTCTCGAAAGCTGACAAAATATCACCCACTTTTATAAAATATAACACAGAAAACTGATTGATGACAAAAAATTACTCATCGGATCAGTCACAAATGAGTACATAAATACTGTACTACTCACACTACCAAATCTAGAAATGTTGTTTGAGTGTTGATAGAGTACCCGCCACATAAGGTGGCAGTTGGAGGCGTCGCCACAGTCGCGTAATCCAGTGTTGCCAGTAAACACGCCAAAACTAGCACTCACTGTGCCATACGGCTCGATACATTATATTGAGGTTTCATTTGTAACGATCTTTGGTTGCAGAGCTATAAACTCAAATAAAACAAATTAATATACCAAAGTCAAAAGTCAAAATATTTTTATTCAAAATAGGCCCTATCATAAGCTCTCTTTGAAAGTTATTTTATGATCTAAGTACAAATTAAAAAAACTATATATTGACAAAAGGAATATATATGAGTGAAGTGGAAGGGCGGTTACGTAGGGGCCGGCCTAATAAGACATATATGTAACAGTCAGATAGACGCTATATTGAAAAAAGGTGACGTTAGGAGTACCTATAACCGCCGAGAGTGTATTAGAGAATGTATGAATGTCAATGAAGCGAAAGTGGTCTGTCAGGATCGGGACAAATGGGGATCCGTGATCTCTGCCTACCCCTCTACAGGGAATCAGGCGTGATTTGTATGTATGTATGTAAAAAAAATATTTCAAACATGGCACTGAGCATTGTCTTTACATATTTTTACCGAGGTTAGTTCACCAACCATTTCGGCTGCTCAAGATGCCACGTCATGAAGACCACGACCGCTCTGATAAGAGCGTAACGATTGAGAAGAAGAAGTTCAGCGGAGACCCTTGGAGAAGAACTAACAAGAAACTCCAGAAATCAATTTATTATAACCACCCTTAACAAACATAAAAATTACAAAGAGTGGGCAAAAAACACAACGCTGGTAATACTAAATTTACCTTTCATACAAAATAACACGCAATGGCGGAAACGTCAAATTTAGTTCCAAGTTTGGCTACTGCCACCTTATGTGGCGGGTACTTTTTTCTATATCAAAATGTGACAATAAGTTTGACATATAACTGACGGTCTTACAGATAATAAAAAAAAATTCATGATGGCGGATTTGTAAATGCAAACGTAACGACTACGGAATGCGATTTTCTTGTTATTTTCTTGTTGAAGATAATTCATTTTGCACAATTTTTGTGACTGCGGACACATGCATTTAACGGTTTTATAGTGCTTCGATATAAAAAATGTCGCGAGAATTCGATCACTTGTTTAAACTATTGATAATTGGCGATAGTGGTGAGTGGGCGAGGCCTTCGTACTCTTTATCGACTATTCCAGCATTTAGTCATCACCTAATCACTAAAATTGTTGCAGGGGTCGGCAAGAGTTGCTTGCTGTTGCGGTTCGCAGATAACACATTCTCAGGGAGTTACATCACAACTATTGGTGTTGATTTTAAAATAAGAACTTTGGAATTAAATGGTGAAAGAGTGAAACTACAGATTTGGGATACTGCTGGCCAGGAGAGGTTCAGAACCATTACGAGCACTTACTACAGAGGCACTCATGGAGTCATAGTGGTTTACGATGTGACCAATGGGGAGTCCTTTGCTAATGTGAAGCGGTGGCTGCATGAGATTGAACAAAATTGTGATGTAGTCAATAAAGTATTAGGTGAGTACTACTTCGTACGCATTATTGGTTGCTTATACACACTTAACAAAAGAAAATGTTAACTAGTTTTGTTAATACTGTTATCCTTGAATTGAATAATAATTGCTTCCTGAGGATGATGCATATTTGAAACTTGTTATTAATATCAAACTGGTTAAGACTAGTTGATTTATTATTTATTGCTTTCAATTGAACACTTTCTATACCATGTACATATTTATTATATGTACCAGAAACTATATAAAAACTTTATTGCAACTGAGGACAAAAGAATTGTTTACTCACTATATTATTGAGATAAGACTTGTATCTTAATTAACCAGTAAAGTCCTAATGTGGTCTAACCAAGCATACATTTGCCACTAATGATCATGTCAATTGCAACAGAGATATGTGTCTAAGGTTCCGTTTAGCCCAAAAAGCATAGATGCACATTAGTAATTATATGAGTTTTTATTATATAGTTTAGTAGTTTTTGTATAGAGTAAAGTATATACATATTTTATTTAATTTTCAAAACAAAACAAACACATTCACGACCATTAACCCTTGCGGGGTAGTCAGAGGTTCAGGTTTCCATCTCCACATATTTCATATTTAATTTTCATTTACATAAAACCCCTCCACATTTACTACTAACACATATGTGTACATTCACAACCTTTGATCCTTTTTGGGGTGGACAGAACCTTAGAGACACAATAGTAACTCCTAGGTAATTCTTAGCATAAATATTAAGGGATATGTTGATGAGATTTCATATAGAACCTTGGGGCTGCTAACCCATTGCTACAAGCCATGTCCAAGACCCTTAGTAGCCTCCTACATCATACTGGGGAGAACTGCAGCTAATTGGCATTTTTGATGTCTCACACTAGCACAGTAATACCACTACAGGCCACTAACTGTAATCACTTTAAAAATGAAAAGTAAAATGGAATAAACCTTATTAACAACAAATAACTATTTAATTAGAATTAAAAATGGCTAGCTTGTTGGGAGCTTGACTCTGTATCAGTGGGTACAGGGTTCAAATCCAGCCTGAGCATGTACAAATAGAAATGAAGTGTAAGAATTTTGTATGTACACTTGTTTCATTGAAATATATTTGTGAAATGTACCCAAACAAGTAATAGTAAGGCCTAATAAATGCACATATGTCTTACCACCTGTCACATTGAGAACTGATTATTCTATCTGATCGACACATAGGTTTGAGGGTTGAATTAGTACCTCCGCAATTGCCTGAACTTGAATGTTTTACTACCCCTGAAAGCATTGTTTGTCTTTTTTATTATCATGGCTCCTGTGATCTGTGTTTAAGTTGTAACAAGGTTGCTATAGTCCTTACCTCTAGACAAATTTAAAGTTTGAACTAAAGCGACGTTGATCGAGAAGGGCTACTACAAAGTGAAAGATTATCTAAATTATGTTATGTGACGTTTCATCTTGGTGATATTGAGCCTTACGATTCATGTTCTTCTTGGGACCCCTTTAATATGTTGCTCATAATATTCGTTGGTTGCTGGTTAGGCTGCTGTCTCATTCTGATGGATTATTTAATTAAGTTGTATTGTATTGAAATCTCTGCAGAGTTTCTTGAGAAGTATGTTAGGAGTAACATTGAATGATAGAATTAAAAATAGTGTGATAAAAGGTTGCGGTTTGAAAGAAGATGTAGTGACTAAGATTGAAAAGAGCATGTTTCGATGGTTTGGACATGTTATGCGGATGAATGATAGCAGATTGACAAAAGGAATATATATGAGTGAAGTGGAAGGGCGGTTACGTAGGGGGCGGCCTAATAAGACATATAACAGTCAGAAAGACGCTATATTGAAAAAAGGTGATGTTAGAAGTACCTATAACTGCCGAGAGTGTATGAAAGGATGTATGAATGTCAATGAAGCGAAAGTGGTCTGTCAGGATCGAGACAAATGGGGATCGGTGATTTCTCCCTACCCCTCTACAGGGAATCAGGCGTGATGTGTATGTATGTATGTATGTAGTTTCTAGGCATTTCTTCTCTGCAGGATTTTGCTTTACGAAATGCCATTAGTTTATTTAGATTTAATAAATTTTTTTTTTAAATTAACTTATTGTAATGACAACTTTTCTGGTGGAAAGGTTTTTTTATTTTTTTTTCACTTTCAATAAGTGATTTTATAATCCTCGTATTAAATAAAAAGCATTTCATTTCATTTTTATAGATATAAATAACTTAACAAACCAAAATTCTGCACAATAGTGTTACACTTTTCTCTCCTGCCTTTGAGCTGCATTGTTCTGTATTCCTTACAGTGTTATTAAAAGATATTGTCTGCTTTCAGTTGGTAATAAAAATGATTGTCCCTCAAGAAAGGTAGTGGTGACTGAGGATGCGCAGCGCTTTGCCAACCAGATGAACATCCCCCTGTTCGAAACAAGTGCCAAGGACAACATCAATGTTGAAGAAATGTTTTTGACTATTACTAAAATGGTGAGCTACTGCATTGTCCTGTAATTTATATCAATCTTCATCACTACATAGTATAAAACAAAGTCGCTTTCTTTGTCCCTATGTCCCTTTGTATGCTTAAATCTTTGAAACTACGCAACGGATTTTGATGCGGTTTTTTTTAATATATAGAGTGATTCAAGAGGAAGGTTTATATGCATAATAACATCCATTAAATAGTGGAGTAGGCTTTATATTTTATACCCGTGCGAAGCCGGAGCGGGTCGCTAGTTTAGTATAAAACATGAAAATTAAATAGAAGACATTGATATTAAAAATAAAAAAATATAAAGTGTGTTTAACGAATAAATGTAGATGATTTAGTTTGCTTCGTAACATTTAAAAAAAATTGTAATCATGATCTTGTCTTACTCCTGAGTAGTATATGCTTGATGTGGAGATGTCGTTCATAACATAACTTAAACATACGCTTTATGACTTGTGTATCCACCCACTTTTTTTTTATTATGGCGGGTCAGAGGCTTGAGTTCCCATCTCCAATATTTTTAAGGCATTTATGTACATCATTTACAGTCGGTAATGGTGAGGGAAAACATCACGAGAAAACCTGCCTATCCCTCGAGATAGCTAATAGCCAGTGCCTACATACGGTGATACGGTTCACTACCTATCACGTTGGGTGCTGTCTATCTAGTGAAACGCAGGCTTCGAGTGATCCATACCTAACACGTCTTTCCTATCAATGATTTATCTAATCATTAGTAAAAGTCCTTTCAGGGTTATGCTAACATTAATTAAGTAAAAAATATTATCTAGGGAAAAACTGTTGTGGGCTATTAGTGATTGACAGTAATTGGATCTCATAAGCTGTTGATAATAATTTGATGCCATGGAGCGATTGGTTAATGACCTAAACACTAATCGTGAGGTCCTGGTATCGATTCCCGGTGGAGGCAGATTTAAGAACTACGCTTTCTTCTGCTGTCCAGTCTGGTTGTTAATTATATAGACTAATATATGTATTTGTCTGTATATAATATAATAAGCATATATTTCTTCAATATACATTGACTAGTACCCTTAACACAAATTTTAAATGAACTTACTGAGGGCTAGTTCAATTGATGTAATAGTATCCTAAATATTAAAAATTATATATAGCAATATAATTAAGAAAAAGTATGTTTTGTATAGCTGTGGATAATAGACATTATATATGATTTGCAGGTATTGAGACATAAATTGGAAATGAAGGAGCGTCAGAATGTAACCACAAACGAAACGGTCAACTTGAAGAAGGCTCACAAGACGAAAAAGAAATGTTGCTAGTGACGTGCGCAGTGTGGCCGCAGCAGAACAAACGCTCAAAGAGACAATGCGGAACTACACTAGCGTACTAGAGTGGTACGAGTTACTTGTTAAGACCATGGACTGAGCACTGCGCTGCCAATTCCCGGCCCCTTCCGCCTCAGCTGGCCATGGGTGAAGCCACCCTGTCCTCACAGGTCAAGCGAATGGGCCACCATGTAGACCTTAACATACAAGTAGAGTATAAACAATCATATCTAATTCAATAATTATACAAAACATATGTAGGTGTAATTTTATAACAGTGATTTGTCATGGTTAGTTTTAATTGTCGTTATTTATATTTAAATGTTACTGGGCGATAATATGGAGGGTGAAATTTTTGTGTAAACTATTTCTCTTTTTATTCCGTTGTGTGGCAAAATGCCATTTCTAGTACTAGATCTCTCTATTTCCTGACTGCATTTAAGATACCCGAACAAATTTTAGGCTATGTAGGAGACCGTGCGTTGTTGGCCAAAATATAGATTACATAATCTAACTAAAGGTATGCAAACGATCACTAGAAGTATTAACAGTTATTTTAATTAATAATCAAATGCAATATAATTTATTATTTCATGAAAAATTTATTTGTGGATCAAAATCAGTATGGAATTGTAAGAAAGAACTTGAATGCTTAACTGAATTAAATTAAAATGTGAATGATGTGAATTCCATTTGTTTATATTTTGGAGCCACCGGTGTGTGGGGCGCTTCTGGTCTTCTTTTAATGTTTACTTTTATATGTCATACATAGTCTGTCTCTTTTATTTGAAGCGTAATATTTGATAATATTGGATTGCAATTATAAATTCCATTAGCTATCATTGGGAAGTAATGCCGTAACAAAGATAAATTTATAAGAATACTAAACATATTGCCAATTTAGCTGGGACTGTCAAGATTTTGTCTTTTACACTGGTGATTGTATTTTAAATTCACTTCCAGCTTCTAATATGAAAGTATGGTGAGGTAACCATGCAACATTTTGTGCCAAAAAATAAAAGCACAGCTTAGCTGTTCATTTGAATGAAATCACTTGTAAGTAGGAAATAGTTGAACATGTAAAAGCACAGAAGTCGGTTAGGCTCAGAGATGGCAAGCTAAGAGGTCTATTGGCCTAAACGTCTAAGATTAACATCAGCCGCAGCCCATGGCAAACGCTCAGGGTGGCCAACCAACTGTGTTTGGTTCCAAGCGGCTTTAGGAGGCACTATAACTGTGGTGAGGCCACCTCTAGCCTTTGCGAGCTCTGTGCTCCCAACTATGCAAGGTCAACTCAATGTTTTGATAACCTGTGATAAACTTCTCATAAAAACCTGAATACCCATATTTTAGTATAAAGTATTAACACGAGAAAACATTAATTAGGAGAAAGCTCCCAAAATTTGGATATAGAATTACAAAAATTAAATGTCTACTACGTTAGATGGCGAAATAGTAATGATGCTAATGTTGAGGCACGTTCCTATATACCAATTGATGAAATGAAAGATGTCTAATACTCACATCTCATCCTATTTGTTTTGCTCGGCACTCCGGGTTGAGAGGCAGCAGCTCGCCACTCAACTTCCCTTGAGCTGCGCCTGCCACGGTGATATGTACCTCAAATATTCTTGTTCATTCATCAACATTACATATGTTTTTGGTTATTATAAAAATGATCACGAATGTTGAATTGTGTTCCAGTTTTAATTTGAAGAGTTCAGATTTTCTACAGATATTATTTAAAACTAAATTTTGGGAGCTTTCAGTAGCCGCAAGGCTTATCTCATACAAATCGTATTATGTACCAAAAACATGTAGCGTAATGTCATATTAGGTGCTTTTATTATTCTTGCTTTAGTGTGGACTTAGTGGCAAATCCCTTGGGCTGGAATACGTCGCATATCTGTGTGTGATTCATGTATTGGCATATCAATGAGTGTGTGTGTCGCGCTGGACGCGTGAGATCACATCCCGAGGGCCTTGGCAGAGCACTCGACCTTCACAATTAGTCGCTAAATTGTAAGTGGTGCGGAAGATATTCCTACACCTCTGTAGTTAATATACTCATTATCATATTGTTGAGGGAATGTTGCGTGGACGAAGCGAAGCGACGATCATTGTTAATAGAAATGATTGAAGCGTTGAAGGGCTGTTGCTTGTTGCGACCGACTCAGTCCGCTAGCCTCCCTGGCAGTGTTCCTTTCGAAGGGATTTAACCACCTCAATGTATGTTTGCGAGACAGGGGAAGATTCGTAGCCCTCCTTTTAGATTTCATTCTAATGATGTCTCGTGCACTTTTATACAACTATTTAATTTTAGTCTTATTTCATTTGAATATTCCAGTATTTGAGTTAGTGTTGATGAAATTTGGCGGCTTGGACTGTTGGAGTAATATTTTTACAACCTTTGTTATAATAGGTTTGGATAATAATATACATTACTTAGAGTTGGATTTAATGATACGAATATTTTCTAAATGTTATGCAAGTTGTTATTATTAAGTGTTAATACGGTCGTTTTTGATAAAGGCTACCAGAGAAAGAGTCGATGATCACAATATTTTGTAATGATTAGGTATAGCTTTTTAAAGTACCCTCTTATTATACGTTCTTTCGTATCCAATCAGGGGTACAGCGAAAGAACTCAAACCACTCAGGCCAATATTTTTACTTGTAAGATAGGCAATCGATCGGTCCTATCAGTCGAATCTATGGTACATTATTTATGTTCATCTATCCCTCCCCTTTTAGAAAGAGGTCATTATTTTACTTGTATCCTAGGTATTCGTTACTTTTGTTTATTTATAAGACAAAATATACAAGTATTTGAAATTGCAGAGAGCTGATTGGGACTAAAGGTACTTGAGGTACTGTGAACGGTTCAAATATTGTTCCCTAAGTGACTGAATAGTTGAATTCGGATGATAGTTGGACCTGGGACAATGTTTCTCTTTATTTTGGCGACATATCAGTGAGCGGCTGGTGGGCATCCATCGAAGCCTCACGCACGGAATGCATCGCGCTCCGTTGCACTCAAACCAATATGGTATTATCGTGAACAAAGGTAACGGAATCCTGCCATTCGGACATACAATTAGATTCACAAATGAAACTACGGCTTATTAATCTAAATTATCAAACCAGAAGATGCTTATAGCAAAATTGTTGCCAGTTGAGATACTCCTCGACCAGCGCGCAGCTACAAAGCGATGGCAGGATTCCCACTAGTTCGTGCAAGCAGTCGCTTTCGTCCGGAACAGGACGCAACTAGGTATAATGTAAATAGATTATGTTATATGCATACCATTACTTAGCTTAGCGTTATTTAAGTTTGTGTTATGTGTTTAAACCGCATTATGATTTATTGGAATTGCAAGGCGGCGGGCATCGCGGCCTACTCTCGTCCGATTGTTTACCCACTACGTACATTGAGTTTTGTATCGCATAAGCACCAATCATTCCTTTGTGAAATACTTATTTTATTTTTCATATAATGTAATAGTGAATTGTAATACAAGCATGTTATTGTGTTGTATGTAAATATAATGTCATATATTTTGCCCATTGCTTTTGTTTTATTCAGAACACACACTTTGCGCGGAGCCTAGACGTTGTGTGATCTAAGTGGTATAACACTTCGTACTATTCTGATGAGGTAAAATATTGTACAGCAGTTGATACGTGAGTGCACACTCCACGTTTCACCTGGGCTGGATGGGGAGAGCGGCGCCTGAAGGGTGGTAGGCGTCAACCTCCGCTCCATATCGCTCCTGCAGAAAGCAGCTCATATGCGATCGACAAGACACTCTCTAAGCTTTTCATCATAAAAGGATTTATGATGTAAGTGTTTAAGGTACAAAGAAACATAAATAAAAATGAAAATACAAATCTTTTATTAAAAATAAAAAGATTACATTGAATGACGGATGCTCGGGCGTACACCGTGAACAACGATACACTGAATACGTTTGATATTCACAAATATGTGAAGTGGTGTAAGCTAATAAACGGAGTCACAATTGCATTTCATGCTGCAACAATATAACTATAGTACTCACTCATATATCCAGCATAACACAAGTGTACACAAACCAATCGAACACTTAGAACAATAGGAACCTGCAGTTCCACTCTGTCATGGCCTAAGCAACCACAACGAAATGATCAAACATCACAATCACCTGTTTGCACCGTATCCTAATTCCACCGCTGTGGACCATTGTCACGTGCTTGATAAACATCCAAATTAAATTATGAAGCAAGCATTCTTTCTATTATAAGTTGGGATTGCGATGACACGATTACTTAGACAATTAATTTATCAAGGTAAACTTAGAGTAATGTCAAATAAATGCAAGACTAAAGGGAATGTAGCAGAGGTTTAGAAAAGTACCCATTGTAAATAATTTCTATAAAATAGTAAAAATATGATGTCAGGATAAATATTAGTTATTCACACTATAGAAATATCCTGACAATCTGCCAACGAACCAATTTACTCCAGCTGCTTATTTTCAAATTCCATGAATATGTAGCAATAACTTTAACGTAATATATTTTTCTACTAGGTAGGTACTATTGATTGTAATTCCTTGTTCTGCATGTCTATTTATTCAAAACTAAAGCCTAATTGATACATGTTTGGGAACTCCATTCATTCTTTTGTATCATACTTCTTTGATGAGATTTTCTGTTTATTCCTATTAAGTATATTAAGATATTTATTACATTAACACTTATAAAAATTTAGGTGATGTTTATAAAACACAGCCTTTAGCAATTTTTCAATATACCTACAACAATTTCTATGTCAAAAACATACTCAAAATGCATCCAAATTTATGCATATTAGTTCATGTCATACAATTTTTTACTTATAAATCCTAGGACTTAGAACTAAAACTATAATAAATGATGAATACAGTTACAAAACTTTTGTAATCGTGGAGTACATAACATGTTTTACTATAGTGAACATTTGGGTAGGATTGTAAATTACTCAAGAAAATTGATACGCAGGTGTTAATTCAGAATTGTGTTTAGTCACTGTTATCAAAGTAACAAAACCAAAATAAATTGATGAGTAGTTAATATATGTAAATACTAAAGAAAGTACAAATACATAATATAAAATCCTAATGCCACACTTATGCAGCTCAATATTTAGCCCAATCATATCTGAATAAATAGAATATTTGCCTCCTTCCAAGTCAGTGCCACCTATGGTTTCCCAAATGAAACATGTTAACACAATTCTGTATGCTCATACAAGCTAATGAACCCCTTTCAAGATGAAACAATATTTCTCAGTATGAGTTTTCTCATTCGGAGCTAATATTTGGAACCTATAGAAAACATTCATTTGCTTCAGTGAAAGCCAACTGCAGCTTTGCTGAAAATTCTTTAACACTAAGTAAACCTAACATTTTATTAGCTACATTTAAATTGGTTGTTAAAACAAGAGTCCTAGGTGACTATTCTTTTTCATTGTCATCCACTTTTAACTTATTCAGCTTGAGGACCACTCCAGTGGAGTCTTTGTCGGAGTCCGTTTCCTCTTTGGATGGGGACTTGTTGTCGCTCCTGGTGTCCGTGTCGTCTTCGCTCCTGGTGAAGCTGCTCTCCTCATCGGACGACTGGTCATTGTACAGGGAACACTTTGTCCTCACTATCTCCTGTGCTTCCAGGAATTTCGCTTTCCATAGATTTGCATCTGACAAGACAAAGACATACTTTATATTGATACACATTTATATACTCAAAAGATTAAAATTTTGGGGTGGACATAAATTCAGAGATTATATTTCCTTCAGTCATCTTCACCATCACTAGTCTGAGATAAGGCCAGCTGATTAGCATTCTAAACCCCCGCGAGCATATTATAATACATCAATAATTCATATTGCATTCTAGTACTTGTTAAACCAATAAACATTACCATTCCATCTAGTCCCTAGAACTATGAAATGCATGTTTCACAACAGTTAAAAGAAAATGTACTGCTACACATTAATTTATTGCCAACAATTCTATTTCCATTTATTCAATTTATAAAGTAGGGATTTGTCTTACTCTGAGGTGTTCCAAACTTGATGGCCAGCAATTCCTGTTTGCACAGCTCATCAGCATAATCTGCAAAGACTGACCAATTAAACGCTCTGTCTGACCCACAGTGCACATTCATCCTGATATCAGGGGTGATGAAATGGTTGGCACAAACTTTTAAGGTCTTGTCTCTCCGCATCACTACTCTTACGGTGTTGTTCTCCTGGTGGCGGAGCAGTTTTATATCTCCCGTTCCTCTTTCCTGCAAACAAACAAACACAAGGAAAGTAAAGCTGCATGTTTGCCACTTAAGCCAAATCCATTTTCATTAGATAGTCCTAAACTTAACACACAGAGTTTTCATATTAAAACATGAATTATTTAACATTTAGTCGTTGTCCATTTCTATAGTTATTCTTTGGTTTGGTACGGAAGAAATCAATATTAAAACAATATTATTGTTTTTAAATCTTCTTTGTGAAACAGTGTAGGAACAATTGAATGTTTTTAGTAGTCAGAGAAGCCTTCAGTCTACCTCTTTCCCCTTACAGTCAGCAACAATGGCCTGGGGCCCTTTGTCATTTGTAAATATTGTTACAGAGCAATAGCTAAGTTTCTCTATAATCAGACTTTTCCAATTGCTAGATATCAACAAATTCGGAATACATTTCTATTGATTTTAAATGTTAGATATTTTGGTAATTTGTAGAATAGATATTGGTTTAAGTGAGTAATTCAGTATATACAAGGTTTACTAATTGAATCGTAATGGTGGAGGTGGGTACCTTCCATTCGTGATCAGCAGTGTCGTAGCGGTACAATCGGGCTCTGATCTTCACCAGCTCCTCCTCCTCCTCCTCGAAAGTGGGCATATCTACGAGGGGCAGGGAAACCACTGGCTCAAACTGTGGCTCATGGTCGGAATTATCCAAATCCCCATTCTCAGATTCACTGTTTCGTCTAACAGATTCTTCTTGCTGAAAACACAATCATAGTATAAACATCTACTGCGATACCACTTTGTTTCTATTGTTTGATTACGTACGTTTAGCAATTTCCTTACCTGTGTCGACATTGTAGTGCCAGTTAATGATAAAGTTTAGGTGGATTAACTCACGGTGTAAAATGCAATTGCAAATCCGTCTGCCGGTATTTAGGTAAATATTGATGAAAAATTGTCGGAAAATGATAATCGCGTGCGTTGATATCAATTCAAATAATTTGAAATGTATTTTTTATTATATTATTGATAACGCTACTTCACACAACTGCTGCGTGCGACAGAAATACTTTTGCATAAAATACATTTCATTATTTTAATTCAATTTAATATAATGGCAGACAATAAAGGTTGTATTAAAACATATTTGTTATTTTCTATAAAACATTTGGTTCTATTTAGATGACCTACTGTAAACTCTTACGTTTAGTAGACTTGTTATCGGCAAATTGACCTGAGTTTCTTTCCAATCGAATAAATAATATTTACAAACCTAAACAAAAGCCTTTATCACATAAATTTCTTTCACAGGTAGTTCACTTTTTAAGTACAATATGGTAAAATTATTCATTGTATATTACTTGAATGAATGGACATATCTATAAAAGATCAGTGATGAAAATTTTTATTTCTGGAAAAGTTAATTTTTCGGTAAGTCACAGGAATTCTGACCTATTTTAGATAATGAGAACAAGTTATTTTCAGATTTCTGTGCTAACTTAACTTATTTGCTATATTAACGATATTTTTGGTGTTTAGCTCGGGTTAATGACTTGTTCACAGTAAGCAGTAAGTTATTTTAGTACATTCCTATTTGAATTAATTAATCCATTTCTGGATTTGCTAAATGTTATTTATCTAACTGCATTTCTTCAACAAGGATCAATGGTTTCTCATGGTATTTATTACGTTTTATATTTCAAAGTTAATTTGAATGTATTAATTTTCTATAAAGATTGCAGCTTTTTCCGAATTGGAAGTGAGTCAAAATGATAACAGATCAACTGAGAAACCCAAATGAACTAGACATTAGTTTGAAAATGGAGTTTGGCCCCTTTGAGACAGTTCACAAGTGGAAGCGCATGTCAGAATGTTATGAGTTTGTTGGTGCGAGGTAACAAATGTTCATATTCACTTTTAATGCATGTAAACAATGTTGATATGTATACAATAGAAATTGAAAATCATCATTATGGTACTCACTGTGTAGGTCCTCACAATTAGTTGCATATTGTGCATTTGTTAAAAAATATTTTTTACATTTTGCTTCCAGAAACAAGTATTGTAAACAAGTATCCATCATCTTATTCATTGATCATTTGTTAAATGGTTGTATTTATTGATTTGTTAATAGTATGATTTTTGATGTAGATGTGAGGTGGCAATATAATCATCCTTAACTCACGCCTCTATGTACCAATGGGATAGACACTATTGACCGCACCTACTTCCATCCTAACAAATCTCTCATGTTTTACTTAGATAGAAGCCGGTTTAGTGTCCGCAACTCGACGACTAGCGACTATTTTGCGTATAAATGTTTTACTTACACTCATTAAACTTCTCATACATGGACTTATAACAAGGAATGACTCACAAATGACACACAAACCTCGGACTACCCCTAGAACTAATAGTCATTCATATGTCCTCATGACATAGAGGCGTGATTATTAGTTGTGTATGTATGTAATGATTACACTATCTGTACAAAAGCCTTACTTGTACATTTAAGACTTGTGTGAAGGCTACTAGCCAATAAATAGACCTATAATCTCTATTGAAAAGCAAAAGAAACATCTTATTCTCAAAACTGCTTCCACCGGTAATCAAGTGGTGATCCATTCGCTCCAAGGAGGTCATAAGTCTGTTCATATTGCCAATAAATCCACAGACGCAGCAAGCATACAGCAGTTGCGTACAAGGATGCCATCTACGTGTTTGGCGGAGACAATGGCAAGTCCATGCTGAATGATCTCATCAGATTTGACATCAAGGAGAAGTCCTGGACCAAAATGGGGTGCATGGGAGCGCCACCAGCGCCCCGCTACCACCACTCGGCTGTGGTGAGTGGGACTTGTTGAAAAATAGCTCCATCTAGCTGATATCATCAGGGTGTGAAAATTAGTTATCAGTGATGAGACTTCCAAATTTTATGGATTTCAATTCGGTTTTGACTAACTTATTGTCAGTAATGATTCCTAAGGCAGGTTATCTATTATTTAAATACAGGGTGTTTTGGGGAAAAGCATAGGCATTTTGCAGGTGGATAGGGTAGCTCCATACAAACATTTTACAGTACGGGAAAATCAGAATTTATAAATTTTTTACAGTTTTTGGGTTATCAAGTTAAATAATAAAAACAGATCAAATACAGTTCTTTTCTGTTTTTGGTTAAAACACATAACATACAATAAATGAAAAGCCTTAAAACTATTCTGATAGCAAAAATCATCAAATTGTGTTAAAAAGAAAAAAAACAAATCTTAGTGATTTTTGTACATTTTAATCTGTATTAAAAAAAAGCTGTAAAATGATTAAGATTTCTTGAAAATAATGTTTATGATGTGTCAAATACGAAGCTGCGCCCAAATTCACAGAGTTATGAGGCTTTACATGCAGGGATAGCTCAAACAGGACTCCCCTCAGGTAGACAGAGATAACAAAAACTATTACTCAAAAAAGGGGCTGTATTTAGTGAAATTGCATGTCGATTAACATGCAATGTTTGCTTTGTCTAGTTAGTACGTTTGCACTGTTCATTGATCTCCTTACGTTGAGTTTTCAGTACCTTATTGTTTTGGACTTTCTGTTTGTGAACTAAGATGCCTTCACTTTTCGTGAATTTCGCTGACATTATTTATGTGTACGGAGTTGCGGACGGTGATGCTACCAGAGCCCGAGAGCTGCACCAAGAACGCTTCCGCCAAAGTGAATTCCGAGCACTAAGTCACTAAGATTTGACTTTTGTTTTTTTTCTTTTCAACACAAATTGATGGGTGTTTCTATCGGAATAGTTGTAAGACTTTAAATTTATTGTATGTTATGTATTTAAACCAAAAACAAAAAAGAACTGTATTTGATCTGAAACTGTGTTTATTATTTGACTTGATAACCCACAGGTATAAAAATTTAATAAAATCAGGTTTTTGCCCATAATTAAAAAACTAACGGTTATCGGGCCATGGTTCCCGTACTATAAAATGTTCGTATGGAGCTACCCTGCCCAACTGCAAAATGCCTACGCTTTTCCCCAAAACATCCTGTATACTATATTAAAACAATTAGAAGGACTCACTGTTGTTGCCAACAGACACATTGTGCTATCTGGTGAAACTTTGGTGATCACAATTAAATTGTGAAATGGTCACTGTTTCAATAATACGAACTATTTGCTGTCTTAGGATGCAACTAAACACATTAATTACTTAAATTGACCAAGAAGTACTTATATCTCGGAGGTTCTGTCCATTCAAATGCATGCTGGCTAATTGTCTGTGGCAGGTGTACAAGTGCTCGATGTTCGTGTTCGGGGGCTACACGGGCGACATCCTGGCCAACTCCAACCTCACCAACAAGAACGACCTGTTCGAGTACCGCTTCCAGAGCGCCCAGTGGGTGCAGTGGAAGTTCACCGGACAGTAAGTGCCCCCAGCTACCTCATCTATCACTAGTGCATAGTGTACCACTAGTCATCGGTTGGCGCGTTGCAGGGAGCCGGTGCCGCGGTCGGCGCACGGGGCCGCCGTCTACGACGACAAGCTGTGGATCTTCGCCGGCTACGACGGCAACGCGCGCCTCAACGACATGTGGACCATCAACCTCACCGTGAGCCCCATCTCCTTCCTTCCTTCGTAACTCGTGCTCAATATAGTGTATTCGCGTTAAGAAAACAGTGACGTCATCATTACCCAAACGATTTGACCAATGAGACGTGACAACGAATGTCTGCGATTGGTCAATGTGACTTGTTTTCTCATTTACTCACGTCTCATTGGCCAGTTTAACTTCTGATTATCATGACGTCACTATTTTCTTAACGCGAATACACTATAAGCGTGCACGAGGCGACACGCGACTGTCGCGCCACCCCGTCACAGTGGCACCATTGAGTCAGTTCCATCTTATCCGAGAAAACATAGTCAGGTCAATGTGAAGTTGCCTCTTCCGATATGCAAAGTATTATCACGAGCGTGGTTAGTGAAGGGAGGTGTGGTTTGGCAGGGCGAGAGCCACGCGTGGGAGCGCGTGCAGCAGCGCGGCCAGTGCCCGCCCACGTGCTGCAACTTCCCGGTGGCGGTGGCGCGCGACCGCATGTTCGTCTTCAGCGGCCAGAGCGGCGCCAAGATCACCAACGCGCTCTTCCACTTCCACTTCGACTCGCGCACGTCAGTACCCCCTCTCTCTACGCACACTACTCACACCGCACTCATCACTATCGAGACTGAGGCTTATTCCTCTCTCATAAATATCTGGATTACTATCTGTTTTACACTTGGCTAAGTTAGTCTTACAATCATCTGTCCCATGCTAGTCTGGGACGTCAAACAAATGGTAACTAATTGCCGTTCATCCCGGCATGTCGTAGGAAGAGTTTAATGACTAAGGGTCAATAGAATCTATCGGGGTATAGGCTAGCAACCTGTCACCTATGTTTCATATGCGATCACAACCCTAATATTTCTGTTAAAATGTGACCTAGGAGATATTATATCTCCGAGTTTCTGTCCACCTCAAAAGGGATTAAAGGACGTGAATGTATATGTATAGAATTATAAATTCTATAATTGGGGAGATGGAAAAGCGAACCTCTGACTACCCTAAGGGGATGCGCAAGTGAGTGTAGTGAGTGGGTGAGGCAGGTGGAGCCGCGTGTGCACGGAGCACCTGCTGCGCTGCGCGGGCCCTGCGCCGGCGCGCCGCTACGGCCACGTGATGGTGGCGCACCACCGGCACCTGTACGTGTTCGGCGGCGCCGCCGACAACACGCTGCCCGCCGACCTGCACTGCTACGACCTCGACACGCAGATGTGGTGAGCCCCTCTCTCTTCTCTTCACCTCCCACCTAGCATGCTTACGACCCACGCCGAGAAAAATCAATTACAAAATGCATGTATTTTTCAATGACTACATAAATATTGTAAGGAGTTTGATTGTTTTCCACAAAAAGTAATAACCAGTGTCTGTGCGCCATGAATTGAGACAATAAGTTTAGTGAAACTTGGGCATAGCTTCGGTTTGATTGTTATAAGAAATATGTGCACTGTACAGTGAAGATAAGGTTGAGTTTGGATGTGTTAAGTTTTCGATCGACGCTTTGATTCCGCGCTAGTATAACATATGCTTCACGATTTGTATATTTACACTCCCTTTTCATTGAGACGTACCCCGCCAGAGGCTTGAGTGCCCATCTTCGGAATGTCAAAGGCATGTTAGGTATGAGAGTTGCATTGTGTCTCGTGGCAGGTCGGTGGTGCAGCCGGCGGCGGAGTCGCAGGTGCCGTCGGGGCGGCTGTTCCACGCGGGCGCCGTGGCCGAGGACGCGCTCTACGTGTTCGGCGGCACCGTCGACAACAACGTGCGCAGTGGGGAGCTCTTCCGCTTCCAGGTACCACCCGCCGCCCACGCGACCAACTTCTGCCTTACTTCGACCTCATCACACGATAAGTGAAATGTCTGTCGGCAGTTGTCCAACTACCCGCGGTGCACGCTGCACGAGGACTTCGGGCGCATCCTGCGCTCGCAGCAGTTCTGCGACGTGGTGCTGCTCGTGGGCGAGGAGCAGGCCGAGGTGCACGCCCACCAGGCCATGCTGGCCGCGCGCTCCGCCTACCTGCGCGCCAAGATCAAGTGAGCCCAACTTACGCACTAACTGCACTACACGACATCACTATTGCACTTGTAAAAACAAAGAGCCCTCACTCGCAACTCATCAGATAAACATTCAGTAAAATAATTAATGTGTTGAGCCTGTTGAAAGTAGTGCCGTTGCATCAGGGAGGCGCGGGAGGCGCTGGCGAGCGAGGCGTCCGCGGCGGAGGAGGGGGCGGCCTGCCAGGAGGGGGCGCTGCGCGTGCGGCTGCCCGAGGCGACGCCCGAGGCCTTCAGCATGGTGCTCAACTACATCTACACGGACAGGATCGACCCCACCGAGAAGGGTGAGCCCTCGCCCCTTGCCTAGGCCTAGCTGTGCCAGTGGTGAGTAGTGCTGAGCTGGTGGGTGCGTGTTGCAGACGAGGACCCGGCGTCCCCGGCCACAGTGCTGCTGGTGATGGAGGTGCTGCGGCTGGCGCTGCGGCTGAGCATCCCGCGGCTGCGCGGCCTCTGCGCGCGCTACCTGCGGGCCAACCTCTGCTACAGCAACGTGCTGCTCGCGTTGCACGCCGCGCACCACGCGCACCTCGCCTGCATCAAGGAGTACTGCCTGCGGTCAGCCCACCTCTCTCTCTCTCTTGCCCCAAGCAGCTCAACCCTCAGACACACTACAGTTACCCGATTCATTATTATTTACGTCACAGAAAAATAGTCCCTACTAAAATAGATATGTTCTTAAATATCATAAATGGTGTCTGAAAATAAAAATTCTAAATTCATATTATTGAACAAATAACAATATCAATAAACTGTATAAATTTTGCTCTAATGGGACATTATTGGATGCAAGTAGGCTTTCAGTTGGCAATTGGCATAGTGTAGAAGGCGTGGAGCGGAGTATTATGTAAAGAGGAGTTCGGTGGTTGTGCAGGTTCGTGGTGAAGGAGTACAACTTCACGCCCATCGTGATGTCCAGTGAGTTCGAGCAGCTGGAGCAGGGCCTCATGGTGGAAGTGATCCGCCGCCGCCAGCAGCCGCCCAAGCCGCCCGCCCACGACACAGCCGACGACGACGTCCAAGGTGCGCCCTCCTCTCAACATGAACCACACTCAGACATCCGCCACAACCGCCATATGGCAGGCCTCTTTAATTATTTCGATCTGAAATGTACGTCACCCTAACAGGTAACCTTTCGGTGGCGTACTACTTACAAGGTTATAATAACGATAAATAAAATTAAACAAATATAATATTATAATAATAACAAATACACACACACACACCTATAGCTCGTAGCTCAGGTAGTGCAAGGTGACCTTCGTACGAATGATGGCAGCGTAATTGTTGTTTCTAGGCACGACGCTGGAGCACGACATGAGCCTGTTCCTGGGTAGCGGCGGGGAGCTGAGCGACGTGCGGCTGCGCGTGGGCGGCGCGGAGCGGAGGGCGCACCGCTCCGTGCTGGCGGCGCGCGCCTCCTACTTCGAGGCCATGTTCCGCTCCTTCTCGCCCCAAGACAACACCGTCAACGTGAGACATCCACATTCTACTCATTCACTGCTACTATGCTTCATTATACTGGGTTGAATACATTGCATTCATAGGGCGATCATGTAAAGGTAGTACTGTTGGTCAGTGTGCTTTGAACTTGTTGTAACTGATTTTGTTGCTAGTTATGATGGCGGACTAGTTGTGTTATCCTGCCGGCGCATACAACTAAAAGTGATACTCGATTGAGTACGAAGCCATAGTATATATGTATAGTAAGTGCGTGGCGTGCAGGTGGAGATCTGCGACACGGTGCCGTCGGAGGCGGCGTTCGACTCGCTGCTGCGCTACGTGTACTACGGGGACACGCGCATGCCCACCGAGGACTCGCTCTACCTCTTCCAGGCGCCCATCTACTACGGTCAGACATACCTCTATATATACATCTCGCCCTCATTCCAATGTGCTTTTATTTTATTCGTTTTACTTAATTTTATCAATTTCATTGAAAAGGTTTTGTCATAATTTTCCATAATTTGCAAAGTCCGTAACGCTTAAACAAGACTTTATGATGCCGCTGCTGTGTATGTATGAGTAAGAGTTGTAAGTGTGTGCGCGTCGCAGGGTTCACGAACAACCGGCTGCAGGTGTTCTGCAAGCACAACCTGCAGAGCAACGTGACGCCCGACAACGTGCTGGCCATCCTGCAGGCGGCCGACCGCATGCGCGCGCACGACATCAAGCACTACGCGCTGCAGATGATCGTGCACCACTTCTACTCGGTACGAACCATACGCCACTATACTTCACTTCTGACTAGTCAAACCTCTTGCATACGTCAATCTCAATGCAGTTTCACACACCTTTTACATTTAAAGTCGGTAATCATTACGAATAGCAAAACGTATAATTAAGAAGATTTTGTTGTATTGATTGCTAAGGAGTGGTTTGGTGTGGCAGGTGGCGAGCCAGGAGGCGATGCGGCAGCTGCCCAAGGCGCTGCTGTTCGACATCATCCAGGCGCTGGCGGGGGAGCGCTGCGTGGAGGCCGCCGCCCCCCCGCTGCCCGCCTCCGCCTCCGCCGACGCGCTACCCGACGACGCCGACGCGCCCAAGGGCCACCGCGCCAAGCCCTAGGCCCCACACCTCACACTAATTACGTTCAAAATAATATATTACAAGTGTTCTATTAATATTTATAGTTAATGTACTATATGAATTCTGGAACCTGCTGGAGAGTATCCTTGGCCCTTTCGCTATCGGAGAGAGAAACAGTGTGAGAGAGATGATCTGTACAAAAATAAAAAACCTCTTCAACAATTCGATATTATGGTCAATTGTTGACTACGATTTCTAGCTATGTTTTGGACAAATAGGTTTATTACCAATGGGGTAGAGTTTGTTTGTTGACATAAAGAAATATACATAGGAATTAGTTGAAATTGTTTTGACAATTCTAATAATTTGATCGATAGCTGTTTTAAACGTACATGAAGTTGTTGGCGAAGGGAGAGTGTCTGGTGGCGAGAGGGGCCAACGCGGCGGCTCCTCATTGTGTAAGAATAGAGTATACTTGAAATACTGTACACAATAATATTGAAAATGCATTTGTAAAATACTCAGTTAAGATTGTATATTTAGTTAATAAAAATGTAATAAATCTGTTATATCTGAAAGCTTTGGTTTCTATTAAATGTTGTTCATAATTTAGGTGCATTCATTTGTGATGCCAATTTGGCGTCGGAGGCCAGTGACGCGGCCGAGTCGCCTCGTGTACTGAGGCATTTATTAAGCAGATGACAAAGTGTATTCCTTTATTTATTCTATATGGAACAATGATAACAGATAGCTAGCCAATCACCCAATAGATTCCATTCGCATTTGATCCATTTGTCGCCTCCTACGACATGTTGGACATATTGGTAGTTAGTAAGCATTCGTTTTAATCATTTCATTTAGAGGTAATGTGGTTTTGATATGGAATGTACAAATGAAATGTCTATTTTCTAACAAACAGGGTCCTGAAAATTACTATTCTCAAATGATCATTCTCCTAAAAACGAGTATTTCTGATTATACTGTTTTGAATATAATTTTTCTCTTACAAATGTGGCCCTGAAAAAACTATTCTCTTACAAACGTGGTCCTGAAAAGTCTTGTTCTCTGAACAACTATGGTTCTAAAAATGATTATTGGCTACTAACACGGTCCTTAAAATGACTTTACTCGTACAAAAATGGCACTGCAAAACGACTATTTTTACCGACATATAAATTAGGAAATTATTACAACTTACACAATAGTAGAATTAAAAATTCAATGATTTGTTATTCTACGACTTCATTCAAAATGAACCCGCACAAATTTTCGATACAAATAACTGTCTGTACTATGATTATACAATGTTCTCGAAAAACAATGGCCGCGTCAATCAGTCGTCTATGGTTCGTCAACAAAGTGAGCAGCTTGAAAATACAAATAATTATTTTCGGATGAATATTTAGTCAGTTGTGATACCAAATTGGCTAAATATGTTTGCTTTGGGATAATATTTGGATCCTCAACTAGGACGAACCGAAGAACAAGGAAGAGAAGAATTGGAGTTTCGATTTCGTTTTTCTTCGGTTGTAGCGGCTGGCGGCGTTGGTGTAACCATGGCGATGGAATAACAAGAAGTTCAAACGCCGTGGCATCAGTGTTTGTACTTCAGCCGACATAACCTTAGTGGTGAATGGCTTAATAAAGAATTAAACAAAAATTACCACGTTAATAATATCGGCCTTTCTATAATCTTTGAATGTCTAAAACAATATATCGACATAAACCTCAGTACACTTAATTAATCACAACCTGACATATGACGAAAATGTCAAACCTAATTCCAATAATAATATAAAGATAGGAAGTGAAATGAATAGTCTCCATGTAAAAAAGTCTAGTCCAACGGTTGAAGGGAACACTAACAGTAGCTTTTTTCGTTTATAACCACATTAACATATTACCTACACCAAAATATCAATGGATTTTTGAGTAAAATATATGAGTTTAGTGTACATTTAGCGGACCTCTCGGTTCATCGTACTATTGATCTGATATTGTAACTGAGCATAAATGAAACGTTATGTTCAGTATCGATCAGACCGGCTCTATGACAGTTCTCGCAGCAAGCCTGGGTGCCAGCTGGATAACCTAGGCAGTCGGCCTTTAAGCGGCCTTCCCCGCAATGGCTGCACACATCTTTTTCTTTGCAGAACCTCCTACTGTGGCCGTAATCCAAACATCGCACACATTGCACCAACGGAGACTGGTCGAACACGCTCACATTCTGGAGGTCGATGCGAACTCTTTCCAGAGATATGGCTCTCTTCCAGACAACTGGTGTCACTTCCACAACCACATGTGTCACAAGTGGGTCGCGAGCTTTCCTCCGAAATTTGGAATTTATCACGCAGTCCTCTTCTGGCAAACCGTGGAACAATTCCCTGTTCTGATTTTTTAGGGCTTTTTTCAAGTCATCGTCTTTCACTATGGAAAGCACATTTCTCAAACACAGAAGTGGATTACGATCTTTTATTTCTTCAATTTTGAATTCTTTACATGCCTTTTTCTTATCTCTTTTTAATTTTATCTCTATCTACTTTATCCTTGCACCATACAATCATTTTCCTATCTTTGGCTTTGCGTATCTTATCGACTTGTAAACTAACCCAACCCTGTTTTGCGTCCACTACTTTTCGTATTTTGTCCAGTATATCTTCACCCGTCTCTTTCTGTGATGTGATCGCTATTGAGTGAAGTGTTCCTCTTACAGGACCTAATTCCACCCTTTCTCCAGCCACAATGCCAGCATAGGTCTGACCTATGCACTGTGATTCCGCACCCATACAAAGGCGGCCATAAATACTTGACTTCAAGTCTGCCGATTTTTTTAGTGTCTACAGCTTTTGAATATTATTTGTAAAGAGGCTAATTGATTTATAACATGAATAGTAGTAAAAAGCCTTTTAAAAATACTCGACTTATTACTTTATGACTATTAAACAAACTTGAAGTAATATGTTGAGATTGTTTTGTGCAAATCTCAAATATTGATGAATGAAACTAACCTTGAATTATGATCCTGATCATATTATAATGGAACATGATACATATAAAACTCAAATAAGAATAATGTCATGATTTAATTGTAAAAAAATACATATATATATATATATATATATATATATTTAATTCTAGTCAAACATTACACATTATACATAATACTAACACAACATACATTAAAACCATAATTATCAAAAAATACATAATAAAAAGTAATTCAAACACATAAAAGATCTAAAACTGCTTTCGATAAAGTTCCTTTCTTTTTCATAGGCAACTTTCTTATACTTGTTATGAGAAGATCTGAATGAAGTAGAAGTCTATTTATTAAATCAGTATTCGTCAAAACACGGCTCATTTTACATGTATGGTCCCGTCTAAACGATTTAATATGTTTGTTAGTTGCCTCAGCTGCTTCTTCAGACAGTTCTCCAATCGACAACAAAGAATGTTCTATAACCTGACTACCATGAATGAGGACTATGTGAACGGAAGCAGGCATGTAATATCAGGGATACTCGGCAACCAGTAATCGTGCTGTTTCTAAGCAGAACTCAGAAAACTTTGCTTTGTCTATGTTATACCCTGAGTTTATACATTGCAATATAGTCCAATAACGATCTAGGAGATCTTTTTTGATCCCAGTTATTTCAGCTGAAATATCTGAGTTCATAAAAAAACGCCTAGCCGAATTACCATCATTAGAATTCCCACTTCCGCCACTTTTTGGTTTATCAACAATAAGACCTAATCTCTCTCTAAACTTAGTTTGAACATACTTTTTCTTTGATTATTGACATTATTGGACCAAAACTAAATGTACTAACATTTAGTTTTGGTCCAATAATGTGAAAGTAGTTTACAAACATTATTTATTCTCTGTCGTAATATTTCAAAATCAGTATGTTCAAGATGATCAGCAAGATGCGGTGTTTTTACCAAATTATTGAAGACATGTTCTGTTTTTTCGCTAGGTTTACCTTCCTTGGAATACCAAATATTAAAAATAGTCATCCTCGATAAAGAACATTCGATCACAGTACCTAAAACGAAACAAAAGTTTGGTTTAAGAAAAAAGCTCAATTTTCCCACTTAGGACCTGCCTACTTTGAGCCTCAAAACATAATAAGAGGCGGCAAGAGGCAGATAAAACTTATTTGCTCATAATTTAGGGGATATTTTTCATTTATATAACAACTGTCATAAAGGCAGCAAATGCCAGCGAAAAATTATAGCTCTTATCTATTTATCATAATAAGAAAAAATAATAAGCATATTAGTCGACATTTAAACAAACTCTAAAGTGATAGAAAAGGAAACTTGTATAAGAAAAATATGTCAATAACCAAAGTACATACCCTGCTCTTTAACATCCATTATGTCACAAAATCAAAACACTTCTTATATTATGATGACACACAACACAAATGTGATCAAATTTTGATGAATTACACTTGCGATAATAGGTCTCGAGATATGTTGAATATCAATGCACTTGATTGACTGAAGATTTGATTGAATGACTTTGCTTTAATTCGTTTTAGATAGCTTGGTTAATAAAATATCAAATTGCGGCTAGTTTTGAACGATACTAGACAATTGATTTTATCGATATATGGCCTTCAGCGGAATCACAGTGCTATGCTTTGAGGTCGTCCTTCAAGAGCCTCCTTGAGCTCTTCCATCTTTTTGCTGTTATCCACCAGCAGTCTTGTGAGCTCCTCGAGTCTAAAAATGATCTCGGTGCGCTCAGGGACACTCACCGCTCCCAATGCAGGCAGGCCGGGCTCAATCCACACCTCCAAACTTTACTCCCTTGACTCCACTCTCTGCCTCTAACTAACTAAGGAAGGAAGGAAGGTAGGTTAGGTTAGGTTTTTTTTTTTTTTTTTTTTTTTTCGCCGTCTCCCTCCAACGTTATCGGAGTCAGTGTTTTCAGTTTTGTTTCGTTCATACCAGTGTCTCGCTTGTGTACTGTAATTCTCATCCATGCCGCATACTTTGTCTTTCTCTCATACTACCTTTCACGCCATAGTGTGCGGGTTTGTTTATTTTGTACTGTATTTATTTAATCTGTTTACGATAATTTACTTACATTACTATTACTTAGTCTATATACTTTACAATTATTTTATTTACATACATTGATCTATACCGAATGATGTGCTATAATATTTTTCAAAATATTATTCCATCATTCATTTCCTTGCTTTTATTTCTTTCCTTTACTTTAATTACTATATCTAGACAAATTTTTATAATCTTATCACTATTTTTGCTTACTGCTATTTCCTTAAGATTATGTACATTTAAATTATAATCGAGTAAATTTTCGATGTTAAAGCGTTCCGGCAAAAACGCCGGACACTCGAGGATCAGATGGGGCACTGTCTCCAGTGCATCAGGGCTGCAAATACAAGACGGGCTCTCCTTGCACCGGAAACGATGCAAGTACTCCGAGAACCCGCCGTGCCCAGTCATTAACTGCGTGAGTTCTGCTGATGGTACCAATTTCCGCACGACCTTATACGCACCAGACGCCCGTGGGAGAAACAGCTTGGTCACCGCAGCGGTGTCGCCACTCTGATACCTCCGGTCCCATTCATCGATTGACCCAAGACGGATCAGTCTCCTGACGAATGACACCGGGCACTTATCATAGTGGGGCCGGCCCTTGAACTTAAGCGCAGCCTCCTTTGCCAATTCGTCAGCCCTCTCGTTTCCCTCCAACCCCGCATGGGCCTTAACCAGAACCAAAGCACAGCTTTGCCCTGGTGAGAAAGCTTTCTCAAGTTGGCCCGTGTCGTTACGGCGAGAGGATGAAGGGCGCCACTGTTGGCCACGGTCTGTAAGGCTGACATGGAGTCGCTGTAGATCGCAAAAGTCCCGGCCCGGCACTGGATGACCTCCTCCGTTGCCCTGCAGATTGCCAGCAGCTCTGCCTGGTACACTGTGCAGTACGACGACAGCCCAAGTTTGATGGCCTTGGTCTCAACCCCGTCCCTCCATATGGAGAGCGCGGCACCCACTTTTCCATCAATCCGGCTGCCGTCGGTGAATATCTGCACCTCAGAGCCACCGGCCGCTTCCACCTGCTCTTGACTCACCAGGCTATTAAACGTAATCTCCACTCCAAGAGCCGGATGTGGAGCCTCCACCATGGGTATCAATCTCTCTACATCCCTCCCACCAAGTTCCGGCAAGCTCGCCCCCCTCCTAGCCTGGTACAGGAGAGCCACCTCACGAACTCTAAGGTCCAGTGGCATCAGACCAGCCAGAACCAGCGCGGAGTGCAGGGACACCGTACGGTAGGCTCTACACATCTTCTGGGCGAAGACCCTCTGCAAGGAATCCAGCTGCTTCCTAACTCCCAGCCTGGCAACAGCGGGCGCCCAGGACGCTGCCGCGTACAAGACTATCGGTTCCACCGCCGCGACGTAGATGGTTCGGATGACTTCTGGATGCAGACCCCAGCCGACCCTCGCCGCCCGTGAAAGCTGCCTGTACACGCTCGACACCCTACGGCACACACCTGCAACGTGAGAGTTAAAGGTAAGTTTGCTATCTAATATAAGCCCTAAAACTTTGATCTCCTGTACTATACGGACATCCGTCTCGCCCATGTGTAGTCGAGGGGTATCAAACCTCAGCCTCCTTGTCATCACCATGGCATTTGTCTTATGTGGGGCGAACCTGAGCTTGTGGTTCACACCCCACGACCACACATGTGCGAGAGCTGTGTTCGCCGCATTCTCTATTTCCAGAGCGTTCTCACCGTCGAACAGGAGCACTATGTCATCAGCAAAGGCCTGGACATAGCACCCCCCCTCGCTCAGCTGATGCAGCAATGTATCCAGGAGCAGGTTCCAGAGCATTGGTCCACCTATAGAGCCCTGCACACAGCCCTTCTCTGCCTGCCGAATGTGTTCAGCTCCTCCATATCGTAATCTGACCACTCTTTCTGTAAGGTAGCTGTCCATGACCCTGCGAAGGTTCAATGGACACCCCGCCTCGGCCAATCGGACTCTTATTGCAGGCCACCACGCACTGTCGAATGCCCCCTCTATATCCAACGATATCATCGTTACTATCTTTTTCATGTCTAATTTTTGTCTGATATGTTGTATAAGATCGTGGAGTGCATCCTCCGTACCCCTCTGTGGCATGAATCCATATTGATGTCGACTTATTTTAGGCAGTAGGTAATGTCGGAGCCGAGTCATTAGCATTTTTTCGTAAATTTTGCCCATGACAGGCAGAAGACCTATGGGACGATATGATTTGGGACGTTTATAATTGTCTTTACCAGGCTTTCGTAGGACTATGACGGTTGCCTCCTTCGGTTAGGTTAGTTAGTTAAGTGCACGTGTTCCACCAAATGAGGTTCCAGAACAGCCACTGCCGCTTTTACTGTTCCTTCTGCTGCACTCTGAAACAATCTAACACCTTTGTATGCTTTCATCTTACCATCTCGACCTATATACGGCTCCTGCAGCAGTAACACGGATGCACCAAGATCATTGGCCTTTAACATAATTTCATCGGTGGCCAGTCGTTTTCTTTGAAGATTGATCTGGATGACTTTGTGCTGATGCTGCTCCCCCGTGGCAACCTTAGCAGTACGCTACTGCCGCCCTGGCCAGGGAGTCCCACTTCTTGCGTGTTGGACACTCTTGGCTAAAAGCATTGTGATCCACTCTCTCCATCTTTGCCAGATTACAGTTTCTGCACGTGGGAGCCACATCCGCCATCCACAATTCACATTTTGATTTCAGGTGCCCTCCCCCGCAGTGACTGCACACATCCTCAGACTCGCTGCATTGCTTCCGCCCGTGTCCGTAGCACAAGCACCGAGAGCACTGTATCAGCGGTGACTGGTCGAACACCTTGACCCGCTGCAGGTCTATATGCACCGACCCGGCCGCTGTAGCCCTCCCCCACAACACAGGCGATACGCTCACAACAATATGGCCCGCAAGCGGATTCCTAGCCCGCTTCCTGTACTTGACTTGCACTCTATCATCCTCGTTCTTGATATCCTGAAATAGCCACCTGTTCTGTTTCCGAAGTGCCTTAAGCACATCCTCATCTGTGTTTATCGCCAACACATCTCTTAATATAAGCAATGGATCCTTATTTCTGACTTCCTCAACTGTGAGGTTCGTCCCTGCCCCTTCAATTTTCTTCATAACTTTCATTCGTACTGCAGCTCATTATTATCTTCCTATCCCTTGCTTTCCTTACTCTATCAACCTTCACCCATCCCTCTTTTGCTTCGATAACAGTTCGTATCTTACTTAGAACTTCTTCTCCCGTGTCCGTTTCATCCTTTGAGGTCACGACCAAGGAGTGCAGGGACCCCCTCCCGGAATACCCCGTTACAGCACCTGCGTAGGTAACCGGTCTGCTATGAGCGTCTTGCTGTTTGTCCATAATCTGTTTTAGGTTCGCCATCATTGCAGTGCTGTCTCGGAGAAGGTCCGCATGCTGGTCCATCTTAGCCGCTAAAGTAGCAAAGTCCATTTTATCACTCATTCCTTGTCCACTCACTCTTGCTTCATTCATATTTCCCACATTCATCTTCTCGCTTTCCCCGCTTTTCAGGTCACGTTCTGTTTCTTTCACAAGCAGGTACAACCTGTCTATAGCCCCCAAAACCCCAGCCTTTATGTCAGCACGTAGGTTCCTAGAGCTATTCAAATGTAGCTTGGCTCTATTCAAGCACGCCCGCGCCTCAGCCGTTCTATTAGTTCGCGCTCCGACTTCATTCTTTTCTGCTGTACACTTTACAGGTTCTGCGCCGGGCTGACTGCTGGATCCTGCCTCAGGCCCATCCGGACCACACGCCTGTGACTCCCCGGAGACAGAGGACAAAGGAGGTTGACTTCCCCTTTGGGCTGCCTCCCATTCACCCACGCTTCTTCGCACGCTCAACGACGCTCGGCGCTCGGGGGCAGGCGCTTCTGGGGTAATTCCGGAGTTTGCTCTCCCCGTTGGTGTCCTGTGTCCGAACATACTGGATCGCTAGAGGTACGTGTCAAATATATAAAAATGTATAGTGTAAATAGTATACAAAAGTAACGTTTTTTTTTTTTTTTTTTATCTATGTATTTACTAAACACTAAAAGAACAGGCTATCAAAGCCGAGGTCAATAGTGAAAACCGCGAGTTTGTATCTTTAAAAACACCCAAGATACAGCCGATTGAATATTTTCAATATGGCGTCCAATATTACTGAAATTATTACTAATAAATACAATTTATTGAAATAATCACAAATACCCCGAGTTTGGGCTTGTTAAACTGAGAATTTTACAAGTAAAACAACCCCACTACTTAAATTCTTCTTACATATACCTCAGATAAAATTTTGAAAACTCATTCAGAATGGCGGACAATGGGCCACCTTAAAATCTAAAATCCACAATTTCTAACCGATCTCTATTGAGATTAGTATCAATCAATAGGTCTTTGAATTTTACATCTAAATAATGTGATCACAATACTAAAAATCCTACCCTCACTTAAATAAAATAAATAAATTACAATTTTTACACAATATTGACTATTACTCACAAACTAGTGCACTCTAAAATCTGAATAATATATTTCTACGTTGTATAAAAATTCCTTAAAAAAACTGAGTGCAAGATATATGGTTGATACAGAGATTTAGATTTTTTGACCTACCCTCAATTTTTTATATTTTTAATATCTCCGTAACCCCTGACCATAAAAATATAAAATTTGTATCAATTGATAGAACTTCGAAATATACGTGTAATAATACAATAAAAAAGGTATGTTATCGCTTTACTTTTCGAGATAATCTCAAACGAAACTTAAAAAATCTATAATTTTAACTTAATGCTATGTAATTTCCAGGAAAATTGTCTGATTTTCACGATCGAAATGTCCACGAGCTCCCAATGATTACCCGCGTTTGAATATTTTGTCAAAACTTGCCTCAGACGTCTGCATCACCAACCACGTGGCCACTTGGTTTATGGTTTTTCTTCACTTTCACCCGGAAAACCTGAGTGAAATTTTCCAGAAAAGCCAAGTTCTGCAGAACTCGACACGGCGCAATTTTTGACACTAAAATATTTATATGGTAGCGCTTTAGATTTTGAGTAGAGTACCCGCCACATAAGGTGGCAGTTGGAGGCGTCGCCACAGTCGCGTAATCCAGTGTTGCCAGTAAACACGCCAAAACTAGCACTCACTGTGCCATACGGCTCGATACATTATATTGAGGTTTCATTTGTAACGATCTTTGGTTGCAGAGCTATAAACTCAAATAAAACAAATTAATATACCAAAGTCAAAAGTCAAAATATTTTTATTCAAAATAGGCCCTATCATAAGCTCTCTTTGAAAGTTATTTTATGATCTAAGTACAAATTAAAGAAACTATATATTGACAAAAGGAATATATATGAGTGAAGTGGAAGGGCGGTTACGTAGGGGCCGGCCTAATAAGACATATATGTAACAGTCAGATAGACGCTATATTGAAAAAAGGTGACGTTAGGAGTACCTATAACCGCCGAGAGTGTATTAGAGAATGTATGAATGTCAATGAAGCGAAAGTGGTCTGTCAGGATCGGGACAAATGGGGATCCGTGATCTCTGCCTACCCCTCTACAGGGAATCAGGCGTGATGTGTATGTAAAAAAACTATTTCAAACATGGCACTGAGCATTGTCTTTACATATTTTTACCGAGGTTAGTTCACCAACCATTTCGGCTGCTCAAGATGCCACGTCATGAAGACCACGACCGCTCTGATAAGAGCGTAACGATTGAGAAGAAGAAGTTCAGCGGAGACCCTTGGAGAAGAACTAACAAGAAACTCCAGAAATCAATTTATTATAATCACCCTTAACAAACATAAAAATTACAAAGAGTGGGCAAAAAACACAACGCTGGTAATACAAAATTTACCTTTCATACAAAATAACACGCAATGGCGGAAACGTCAAATTTAGTTCCAAGTTTGGCTACTGCCACCTTATGTGGCGGGTACTCTAAACTTCAATTTTATGAATTAATATTTATAACATTATGGTTTTTCACTGGTAATGATGAAAAATTTTTGTAACTTTGAAAATCCAAATGCACCAATAGAAAGATCTCGTCAAAACGCACAAAATAATATATCACAACGTTAATTTTAAGCACTTTTTCACTATTTTAAGATTTTTTAAACATAGAGCTATACAAAAAGCACGTGCTCGCGGCGGCTGTTGGAGCGCAACTGGGTTAGGTTAGGTTAGGTTAGGTTAGGTTGGGGTGGATGAGGCAAGCCTTCACGTGGCCCACCCTGTGAGTAGCGGTCGAGCGATCGGCCGTGAAACTAATTGCCTCGAGGTGACCCCTCCTGGCCCGTCTGTTCTGTCAGACGGGGTGCGGGATGGGGACTTGGTCGGGCCTGGAGCACCTCAATGGTGTGTCTGGGCTGGTGGTGCAGAGAACCTGCACTGCCACCGACTAACTCGTAATCCTGTTCTGGAGTGTCGTTGTCAAGTCTAGCGGCTTCAGACAGGGGCGAGGGTCTTGGCTTAGCCGCCCGGACCGTGAGGAGACAACCTCTATAAAAAATCCCCAATTCCCGGCGTTGGGGCGCCCACATGGGCCTCGCGCGGCGTCGGGATGCTCGAGAGAGCGGCTGGCGGGTTGATCAGTCACTAGCGGCCAACCCTGGGGGAAGTCCTGTCCCCCCAGGCGTAGTAGGGGCGCCGTCGCAACCGGGTCACTGCGGCGGCGCAGCGTCAAAAACCCGGAACTCGTGGGAACCAAATGGATTTGAACCCAAATAAAAATAAAAACTTAATAACGCAGGAGGGAGGGTCCGGGGAAGGTCCGGGGAATCCCGGCCCTCGTCAGTTGTCCCCAGTGGGGACGAGGGACCGATGTCGGGGGTGAGCTCCGACATCGAAAGGGAGGCGAGCCATGGCTCGCCTCTAATTGAAAGAGGCCGCAAGCGGCGACAAGTGCGGAGCAACGAGGGCTGCCAGGGATCGGGGAGCGACACGGACAGAGGGTCCACGGTTTTCGCCCCCGTGAAGAGGGGGAGAGGCAGGCCTCCCACTACAGGTGCATATGTGGGGAGAGCCAAGGCCCAAAAGGAGTTGCTCCAAGTCAGGCGGGCGGAGGTGGAAATCTCCAAAGAGGAGCAAGTGGCCTGCCTGACTGCTTTAGCCCGAAAAAAGGCGGCGGAGAGGGGCCCCCTTGAGGGGTTGTCGACGGACGCGATAGCGGACGCGGCGGAGGACGGCGTAAGGGCTGTCCTTGCGGTCGCGCAAAAGTCGGCGAACCTCAAGGGTACCAGCATAAGGGCCCTAAAGGAGGCAGCGGAGTCCATCTCCGATGCGGTCGCGGCTCTTCGGGGTCGCAATGTCTCGGAGGAGACGAGGGCCCTGCAGGCTGAAAATGCCCGCCTGCAGGGACAAGTTGACGCTCTCCGAGCAGAAATGGCGGCTCTCAGGGAGGAGTTCCGCGCGGCGCGCCGGGCGCCGGCGCCGCCAACGAGAGCACCAGAGCGCCGGCCATCGGGGCTGGACTCCGAGTTCGTGGCGTCCCTCATGAGCCAACTTGGGTTCATGATGGACGCCAAGATCGCAGGGCTGGAGGGCCGCCTCCTGCCCGCCCCTGCCCGTGTCCGCCCGCCGCTTGCGGCCGACAAACGTTCCCCCCCTAAACCCGCTGCGAGGGGGGGACAAACAGAGGAAGGGGCCCCTCGCCACCTGCCGCCGGCACCGCCCAACATGGCGGAGGGCTGGTCCACAGTTGTGAGGAAGGGCAGGGCCAAAAAGAAGACGGCGGCCGCTGCCCGGCCCAGCCCACAACAGCCAGGGTCCCGGCCCGCGCCGGCAATGGGGCGAGGGGCCAAGAAAGAAAGGCAAAGGTTGCGACCGCCTCGGACGTCAGCCGTAGTCCTCTCCATATCGCCGGAGGGGCAGGAGAAGGGCGTCACGTTCGCTGACGTGCTCCGGGTGGCCAAGACCAAGCTGGCCACCGAGGACTTCGGAGCGCAGGGCGTTCGTGTGCGCCACACTGCCACCGGCGGGAGGCTACTGGAGCTTCCGGGGGCCGCCAGCGCCGACAGGGCAGATGCCCTGGCGGCAAAACTCCAAGGAGTCCTGGACAAGGACCTAGTCAGGGTGTCCAGGCCCGTAAAGTGCGCGGAGTTGAGGCTGACGGGGCTCGACGACTCCGTCACCCCCGAGGAGGTCACCGAGGCGGTCGCAAAGGCCGGGGCCTGTTCTCCCCAATCCATTAAGATTGGGGAGCTAAAGTTCTCCGCGGCGGGAACGGGCACCACCTGGGTCAGGTGCCCCACCGCCGCGGCAAAAAAGGTAGTTGCCGGACGCCTGTTGGTCGGGTTCGTCTCGGTCAGAGTCCAACTCTTGGACCCAAGACCCCAGCGGTGCTACAGGTGCCTCCTAGCCGGGCACGTGAGGCACGTATGTACCGCCGAGACGGACCGCAGCGATGAGTGCTATCGCTGCGGTCAGCCCGGTCACAAAGCTGGACAGTGTGGGAATCCGCCCCACTGCAACCTCTGCGCCGCCCTGAAAAAGCCTGCAGACCACAGGGCGGGCAGCGGGGGCTGCACCGGGTCCCGCCCCTCGAAGGGCAGAAATAGAGTCGGCGCCCCAAGGACCGGGGTGCAGCCCGCAGCTCCAGCTCCGGCTCCCCCTGCAGCCACACGCAGGGAAGAGGAGGCGATGGAGGCTTAAATGCCTCGATTCCGCCTCCTACAGGCGAACATCAACCACTGCGCCGCCGCTCAAGATCTACTTCTTCAGTCGGTCGCGCAGTGGATGATCGATGTCGCCGTGGTGGCCGAGCCCTATTTCGTCCCGGACAGCTGGTTCGGGGCCTCTGATGGCTCGGTCGCCGTTGTGTCCTCTGGGATGAACGTACCGCCCCCTTCGATCATCGGGAGGGGCTCGGGGTACGTGGCAGTCCTTTGGGGAGAGATCCTACTAATCTCCGTGTATTTCTCCCCAAACCGAAGTCTCGCCGAGTTCGAACAATTGGTCGACGGGGTCGGGCACATACTAACATCTCGTGCCCGACCCAGAGAAGTGCTGGTTGCGGGGGATTTTAACGCAAAGTCCCAACTGTGGGGCTCCCCCGCAACGAATCGTCGTGGCGAGATTTTGGAGTCGTGGGCAGCGTCGGCCGGCCTGGTTCTGCTGAACAGGGGGTCGGCCCATACCTGCGTGCGCCAACAGGGGGGGTCCATCGTAGACTTGACGTTTGCGACCCCCTGCCTCGCGCGCACTGTCCGCGACTGGACTGTCCTGGAGTCGGTGGAGACACTATCAGATCACCGGTATGTCCGGTTCGATCTCTCCACCGCTCCTAATGTTACTGGGGTCCGTCCCAGAGGACACAACAATGGGTCCTCCCCGAGGTGGTGCCTCAAGAGGTTAGACAGGGAGTTGCTGATGGAAGCCTCCATCGTCCAGGTCCGGCCTAATTTTCCTGCCGGGCCTGTGGAGATCGATCAAGTGGCGGAGTGGTTCCGGGGCGCAATGACGGCAGTTTGCGATTCCGCAATGCCCCGGGCCCAGCCAAAATCTCCTAGGCGTCAGGTGTACTGGTGGTCCGTAGAGATCGCCGAGCAGCGAAGGAGCTGCGTGGCGGCGAGGCGCCGGTATACCAGGTTCCGAAGAAGTCGGAACCGCGACGCCGACGTGGAGGCACAGCTGTACGCTGCGTATAGAGCGTGTAAGAAGAGGCTGCAGCTGTCCATCAGCGATGCCAAGGCCAGAGCCAGAGCGCAGTTGCTCGAGACTCTGAACGCAGACCCGTGGGGGCGCCCTTACAAAATGGTGATGGGCAAACTCCGCCCATGGGCGCCCCCTCTCACGGAGAGTCTCGAGCCTCGGTTGCTTGAGAGTGTCGTGTCGGCCCTGTTTCCTCGCAGGGCCGAGCAGCAGCCGCCGGCAATGGTTTCCCGCTCGCGAGGAGCGGGTCCTGATTGTCCTCCGCCGGCGGTGACGGAGGCCGAGTTGCGTGCGGCTGCTCTCAAGCTCCGGCTGAATAAGGCTCCGGGCCCGGACGGCGTTCCGGGCCGGGCTTTGGCCTTGTCTCTTGAGGTCCTCGGGGAGGATTACCGAAAGCTGCTGGACGCCTGTCTGGAGGCAAGTCGGTTCCCTAAGTCGTGGAAAGTGGGAAAACTTGTCCTCCTGAGGAAGGACGGGCGGCCAGCAGAGTCTCCCTCGGCGTATCGCCCAATAGTTTTGCTTGACGAGGCGGGAAAGCTCTTTGAGCGTGTACTAGCGGGTCGCCTCGTCGGGCACCTCTCGCGTGTCGGGCCCGATCTGTCACCCTTGCAGTACGGGTTCCGGGGGGGCCGATCGACCGTGGACGCGGTCTTTCGCGTCAAGGCCCTCTCGGAGGAAGCGGTGGCACGGGGTGAGGTGTTGCTGGCAGTGTCGTTGGACATAGCCAACGCGTTTGGCACCTTGCCCTGGGCCTGCATCAGGGAGGCGCTCCGATACCACGGAGTGCCTCAATACCTGAGCAGGCTGATCGGAAATTACCTCAGCGAGAGGACTATCACGTGTGTTGGGCGTGATGGCCGACAGCACCTGTGGGAGATGTCGTGCGGCGTTCCTCAGGGGTCAGTTCTGGGCCCCTTGCTCTGGAACGTTGGCTACGACTGGGTGCTGAGAGTGAGGCTCCTGGCGGGCGCAGGCGTAACATGTTACGCTGATGACACGCTGGTCACCGCCCGAGGGAGCTCATTCAGGGAGGCATCCCGTCTCGCCACCATTTCGGTGTGGCAGGTGGTGAGACGGATAAGGCAACTGGGACTCGAGGTGGCACTGCATAAGTCCGAGGCGGTCTGCTTCCATGGCCCTCGGCGCGCGCCACCAGCCGGGTCCCATATCGTAATTGGTGGCACTCGTATCGGGGTGGAGTCCCATATCAAGTACCTTGGGCTCACCCTCGATAGCCGATGGAGTTTCCGCGAGCACTTCAAGCTGCTCGCCCCCCGACTCGTAAGAACTGCGAATTCGCTACGGCGAGTAATGCCGAACGTCGGAGGGCCGTTGGAAGGACGCCGTCGCCTCTACCTTGGCGTGGTGCGCTCCATAGCACTGTATGGAGCGCCCGTGTGGGCGGGAGCCCTGACGGCCCGAATCTTCACCCCTCTGAGAAGAGCTCAGAGGGCAATGGCCGTCGGGGTTATACGCGGATACCGCACGGTATCGTACGAGGCGGCCTGCGTCCTAGCAGGAAGTCCCCCCTGGGATCTTGAGGCGGAGGCGCAAGCGTCCATATACCACTGGCGCGCGGCCCTCCGCCAAAGGAACGAAGACCCTCCTCCCAGGGAGGTGAGAGTGCGGAAACTCCAAGCCTGGCAGTCCGTACTGGACAAGTGGCGAGAGCGGCTGGCGGAACCAAGTGCCGGCCGCTGGACTGTCGAGGCGGTCCGTCCGGTCCTACGGGAGTGGACGGACAGATCGGTGTCGTTGACCTACCGCATGGCGCAGGTGCTAACCGGCCATGGGTGTTTCGGCCATTACCTGCACCGGATCGCCGGTAGGGAGCCAACGACCGAGTGCCATCATTGCGGCTGTGACGACGACACGGCGCAGCATACCCTAGTGGAGTGCCCAGCCTGGGCTGAAGAGCGCCGTTGTCTCGTCGCAGCGGTGGGGTGTGCCCTGTCCTTGCCGGCCTTGGTCAGTTCCATGGTCGGTGACGAAGGGGCTTGGCAAGCGGTTCTGGACTTCTGCGAAGTGGTGATTTCGCAGAAGGAGGCGGCGGAGAGAGAGCGGGAGTTGGACCCTTCCTCTCACCGAATCCGCCGCCGGAGAGCCGGGGCCAGGAGGAGGGCTTTCCACGGCCTCCTCCCCCCCACTTGAGGCCAGTGGGGCACCATACTGGGGTATGTGTGCCCCCGCTAGTTACGGCCTCGGGATGGTGTGCGCGTGACCTGCGCGCCTCCCATTAGGGTTCGGGCGGGAGAATCTCCCCTTCCGCCCTAAGCGTTGGCTCGGGACAGGGTCCGGCGCCCACTGCCGGACGCCGCCTCGGTCGGGGTCGCGTGATGTTATGCTCACGCGTTCCCGCGGCCCTGGGCAATGAGGCACCCGAAGGTCACCGTCAGGTTTTAGTCGGTTCGAGTCCGACATAACCCTCCGGCACCCCAGAGCCGGCGGGTATCCGTGGGGATTTCCTGACGTTAAAAAAAAAAAAAAAAAAAGGTTAGGTTAGGTTAGGTTAGGTTAGGTTCCAATAGTGATGCTCGACGAGGCGGACAAGCTCTTTGAGCGCATCGTGGCGAGGCGCCTTGTCGGGCACCTCTCGCGTGTGGGTCCCGACCTGTCAGATAAACAGTTCGGGTTCCGGGGGGGCCGTTCAACAGTTGATGCAATCAAGCGCGTCAAGGCCCTCTCGGATGCGGCGCTGGCCAGTGGTGGGGTGTTGTTGGCAGTCAGCTTGGACATATCCAACGCGTTCAACACTCTGCCCTGGCCCTGCATCGGGGAGGCACTCCGCCACCATGGGGTGCCTCTGTATCTGCGCCGGCTGGTCGGTGACTACTTGCGCGAGAGGTTTGTCGTCTATCCTGGACGAGACGGCCGACAGCACCTGTGGGAGATGTCGTGCGGTATCCCGCAGGGATCCGTGTTGGGTCCCTTGCTGTGGAACATCGGCTACGACTGGGTGCTGAGGGTAAGACTCCCTCGAGGAGCCAACGTGACTTGCTACGCAGACGACACTCTTGTCACGGCTCGGGGGAGTTCTTACAGGGAGGCTTCCCGCCTCGCCACGATGTCGGTATGGCAGGTGGTGAGGCGGATTCAACAGCTGGGGCTCCAGGTGGCGCTGAGTAAGTCCGAGGCGGTCTGTTTTCACAGACCTCGGCAGGCGCCACCGGTGGGGTCCCACATCGTGATTGGTGGCACTCGCATCGGGGTCGAGTCCCATATGAAGTACCTTGGGCTCGTCCTTGATGGCCGATGGAGTTTCCGCGAGCACTTCAAGCTGCTCGCCCCCCGACTCATCAAGACGTCAAACAATTTAAGAAGACTAATGCCGAACGTCGGGGGGCCTGGCGGAGGACGTCGCCGCCTCTACCTTGGCGTTGTGCGCTCCATGGCGTTATATGGGGCGCCCGTGTGGGCGGAAGCCCTGACGGCCGCTAGCTTCGCACCTCTACGAAGATCGCAGCGGGTGATGGCCGTCGGGGTGATACGCGGATACCGCACGGTATCGTTTGAGGCGGCCTGCGTCCTAGCAGGAAGTCCTCCCTGGGACCTAGAGGCGGAGGTGCATGCGTCCACGTACGAGTGGCGCTCGGCTCTCCGCCAACAGCAACAAGATCCTGCTCCCAGGGAGGTAGAGGCGTGGAAACTCCGAGCCCGGCAGTCTATGCTGGTCAAGTGGCGGGAGCGGCTGGCGGAACCAAGTGCCGGCCGCTGGACTGTCGAGGCGTTCCGCCCACACCTAGAACAGTGGGCGGAGAGAAGATCGGGGTCGTTGAGCTACCGCATGGTGCAGGTTCTGACGGGGCACGGCTGCTTCGGCCACTACCTGCACCGGATCGCCGGACGAGAGCCAACGACCGAGTGCCATCATTGCGGCTGCGACGACGACACGGCGCAACACACACTGGAGGAGTGCCCAGCCTGGGCCGAGGAGCGCCGCGACCTCGTCGCAGCGGTGGGGAGTGCCCTCTCCTTGCCGGCATTAGCAGAGTCTATTGTCGGTGACGATGAGGCATGGCAGGCAGCTCTAACCTTCTGCGAACTGGTGGTGTCGCGGAAGGAGGCGGCGGAGAGGGACCGGGAGATGGACCCTTCTTCGCATCGTATCCGCCGCCGGAGAGCTGGGGCCAGGAGGAGGGCCTACCGTGGCCTCCTCCCCCCCACCTAGAGGCCTTGGGGCGGCAAGCTAGGGCTTCGCCGTCCCGTCACTTGGGGCCTCGAGATGGTGTGCGCGTGTCCTGCGCGCCTCTCACAATGTAGTCGGGCGGAGAATCTCTCCTCCGCCCTAGCTCGGGATCGGGTCCGGCTCCACACCGGACAACGCCGGCGGGGTCGCGCGATGTAATGCTTGCGCAGTTCCCGCGACCCTGCCACTCATGGCGTCCCGAAGGACACCGTCAGGTTTTAGTCGGTTTGAGTCCGACATAACCCTCCGGCTCCCTAGCGCCGGCGGGTATCCGTGGGGATTTCCTGACGTTAAAAAAAAAAAAAAAAAAAAAAAAAAGGTTAGGTTAGGTTAGGTTAGGTTAGGTTAGGTTGGGGTGGGGTGGATGGGGCAAGCCTTCTCGTGGCCCACCCTGTGAGTAGCGGCCGAGCGACCAACGGCCGTGAAACCAATTGCCCCGGGGCTGCTCCATCTCCGTCGATGGACCCGACGGAGTCCTGGAGCAGCGGGTGCCGGGGACGGCTTCTTGGTGCCTTGGTCCCGGCACTGGGTTGTCCGTCTCTGGCTTTTGGGCGGGCCCAGCAATCGACGCGATTGCTGGGCAGGCAGCTTCTGCGCTGCCACCGTCAAATCTCGTAACCCTGTTCTGGAGTTTTTCTCTGGTCAGGGCCGAGGGTCTAAGGGGCTTGCTCCTTGGACCACGAGGAAGAAAACCTCTATAAAAAATTACTTGAGCCCGGGAAACTGGGCTCTGGAGATGGGCTGGGTGGTGGGGAGGGGGGGTCACGAAAGCGGAAAGCGTGACCTCCTCTCTCCCCTACCTAGGGCCGTGGGGTGGTAAGCTGGGGCTTGTCGCTCCTTCGCGTTCGTAGAGGTGGTGCGCGCGTGTCCCGCGCGCCCCTCGGTGTTCGCTGGGCGGAGGTTCGCCTCCGCCTGGCTGAGGTGGGTCTGGCTTCGGCCGGACAGCGCCGGTGGGGTCGCGTGATGTTATGCTCACGCGTTCCCGCGACCCCGCCGAGTAAGGCGCCCCGGAGGACACCGTCAGGTTTTAGTCGGCTCGAGTCCGACATAACCCTCTGGCTCCCCAGGGCCGGACGGGTATCCGTGGGGATTTCCTGACGTTAAAAAAAAAAAAAAAAAAAAGGTTAGGTTAGGTTAGGTTAGGTTTTTTTTTTTTTTTTTTTTTTATCTCCTTCTCCCTCCAACATAGTCGGAGCCCATGTACGTCTTGTTCTTGTTATTCATACTATTCACGCTTTCGCTCGGATGGCTCTAACATGCCTCATACTGTATCTTTCTATCATTCAACCTTTCATTCGTAGTGTCTAGGGATCCTATTCTATGCTCTTTTGTTTTTTCTCCCTTTTATTTCTTAATTTATTTCCAACTATTCTAATTTTTTACATTGTTTCTTTATGTCTACATATTTCTAGGTATTTCCATATTACTATCGGTTGTTGTTGAATGATATTCATTGATATCATCACTATATCATGATATCATTCTTATTATTTAATCTTTATTTTTACATTTTATCCTATTTACTATTTTTAAACATATATCTATTATCTTATCTTTATTATTACATTTCACTATATTCCTAATTGTATTTATCTCTAGCTTACAATCTAAATAATTTTCGATTTCTAATCGTTCTACGGAGAACACTGGACAGTCCAGAATCAGATGGGGGACCGTCTCTGACAAGGTATTCCAAAAAGCCACCGTGTCCCGTCATCAGTTGCGTAACTTCGGCGACAGGCCCGAGCCCCCTTCTCACCACGCTGTATGCAGCCGACGCCTGAGGGAAAAACAGCTTGGTCACTGCAGCAGTGTCCCCACCGTCGTACCTCCGGTCCCACTCGTCGAGTGAACCATGACGAATGATTCTCTTAACGAATGAGACCGGACAACGATCATAGTGGGGACGGCCTTTGTACTTCAGCGCAGCCTCCTTCGCCAAGTGGTCCGCCCTCTCGTTGCCCCCCAACCCCGCGTGAGCCTTTATCCAGCACCAAAACACAGTTTTGCCCTGGAGAGAAACCGTTCTCAAATTTGCCCTCGCTTCTACGGCCAGGGGATGGAGGGCATCAGCCCTTGAGACTGCTTGAAGAGCTGACATGGAGTCGCTGAAGATACCAAAGGACCTATCCTTGCGCCGCATGACCTCTTCCGTTGCCCTGCAAATTGCCAGTAGTTCCGCCTGGTAAACCGTACAGAATGACGCCAGACCAAGTTTCACAGCTCCGGTCTCAACTCCACCACTCCAGATGGAGAGCGCAGCACCTACTCTGCCTTCAATCTTGCTGCCGTCGGTATAGATCTGCACGTCGGAACCACTGACCTCGTCCACCTGCTCCTGGCTCGTCAGGCATCGGAAACTTAATTCCACACTGAGAGCTGGATGTGGAGCCCCGATCGCGGGTGCCATTCGCTCCACCTCCCTGTCCCCCAATCCCGGAACCGGAAGCCCATCCCTGGCCGCGCATAACAGAGCGGCCTCCTGGATACGAAGATCCAAAGGGACCAGCCCAGCCAAGACCAGGGCGGAGTGCAGCGACACCGTCCGATAGGCTCGACACATCTTCTGGGCGAACGTCCGTTGCAGGGCGTCCAGCTGCTTCCTGACTCCCAGCTTGGCGGCCGCAGGCGCCCAAGCGCCAGCTGCATACAGGATAATCGGCTCCACAACCGCGACATAGATCGTCCGCACTACTTCAGGGTTCAGTCCCCAACTGACTCTCGCTGCCCTGGCGAGCTGTTTGTAGATTCCTGCGGCCTTTCGGGATACATCTGCAATATGTTCATTGAAAGTAAGTTTCCTATCAATGGTTAATCCTAATATTTTAATGCTGCCAACCATGTTAATACTGATCCCGCCCATGCTCAGGCGAGGTGTGTCATATTTAAGTTTGTTGGTAATCGTCATCGCTTTAGTTTTATGTGGAGCGAACTTCAACTTATTTCTGGCACCCCACTCCCGAACATGCGCGAGAGCAGCACCCGCTAGTTGTTCTATTCTTGCGGCTGACGTGCCATCAAATACCAGGACCACGTCGTCAGCAAATGCCTGCACGTAGTACCCCATACCAGCCAGTAACCTCAGAAGCGGATCCAACAAGACGTTCCATAACAGTGGCCCCCCAATGGACCCCTGTATACAGCCCTTGCCAGTTGCCCTCGTGTGTTCGACCCCTGCATACCTCACTCTTACCACTCTTTCCCCAAGGTAACTGTCCATGACCCTCCTGAGGTTCAGTGGACATTCCTCCTCTACCAACCTTACTCGTATTGCCGGCCACCATGCATTATCGAATGCTCCTTCAATGTCAAGCGACACCAGTGTGATTATTTTCTTTTCTGAAAGTTTTTGTCGTATGTGCTGCATAAGGGCACACAAGGCACTCTCTGTGCCTCTTTGCGGCATGAAACCATATTGTCTATCGCTTATTTTTGGCAGTAGATGATGTTTGAGTCGAGTTATGAACATTTTTTCATATATTTTGCCCAATACTGGCAAAAGTCCTATTGGCCTATAAGACTTAGGGCTCGTATATGAATCTTTACCTGGTTTTCGGAGCATAATGACCGTTGCCTCCTTCCACATCTTGGGGAAATAGTGGCAAGCCAAACATTTGTTAAAGACTCCCAGAAAAAGGCCAGGATCACACTCCATTGCCTTGGAGCAGATGTCGGCCGTAAAGCCGTCCGATCCCGGGGCTCTCTTGGGGTTAAAGGCATTCATCGCCGTGTGCATCTCAAATAGAGTAAAGGGGGGGTCGTCTCGGCCTATCTGACCGTCGCTGTTTGACTTCTCCGCCATCAGCCTAACATGAGCGTGGTGGGGAGTTTCGTCATCCAAGGTGTCTCCTGGGTAAAAGGTTTCTGCTAGCAGCCTAGCTGACCCAGCTGCGTCCTCTATGTGTCCATCTTTCTCCAACGGAAGGTCTTCTTCTCTTGGGGCTGTTCTTCTAATGATGCGATATATCCCATTCCACATACTTTCTCTATCTTGTCTCTGACAGAACTCTTTCCAGCTAGTCGTTTGGGCTTTTGTTACAGCAAGTTCATAGATTTCTTTCTGTTTCAGGTACTCTGCTACTACATACGATCTACGGACAGCGGCTGCCGATCGGATCCTGCGTCTCCTGGTGGCGACACTTCTCTTCAAGTCTGCGAGCTCTTCAGTCCACCAACTAAAGGTAAGTACAGCTTTATTTTTCTTTTTAGGGATGGTTTCTAAACAAGTTTTATTAATTAGAGTGTGAAGTTTTGCTATTGTTATGTCGATTTCTTTAGTACTATTAATTTCGTCAATCACGCTGCCATTTAAACCACATTCTATTTTAAATTGATTGAATTTCCCATGAAATTCCACCCAATTTGCTTTTTTTGTGTTAAACACTCTAGTGGTTCGAACTACGTTAAAGCCACGGGGACATTGAATTCTTAGGTTAAATACTATTGCATTGTGGTCAGAACTCGTGAGGCCCTGATCCACAGTCCAGTCTTCCACCAGGGTAAGCAGACCGTCCGAGCAGGCAGTGATGTCCACGCAACTGTAGTAGCGTTTCCCTCCTCTGATTGTATCAAAAGTAGGCTGCGTTCCCCTATTAAGTATGCTGAGACCCATATCGCTCATCACTCCCATCACTTCTTCTCCTCTACTATCTGTTTGTTTACTTCCCCACCACAGGCTCTTAGCGTTACTGTCCCCACCCATCAACAATCTAAAACTTCCTAGTCTTTTCCCAATCCTTTGTAGGTGTTCCAGGTAAGGAGCCAGGGGCTGGTCAGGCTCGAAGTAGAATGACACCACTACAGCATCCCAGGACTTGGTCTTTAGTTTAACAACCACCACGTTATTTGTGGTGAGGTATGGATACTGCGTCACTTCCAATTTGTCATCAAATACTACTATAGCAGCTTTCACTACCCCCCCTCTGATATCCTGGAAAAGCCTGATTCCACTGTAGTTTCTTACCCTTCCAACCCCGCCCACATACGGTTCCTGCAAGAGCGCGACTGCTGCCCCTTGCCTCGCCCCCTCTATCAGAAGCTCCTCAGTCGCCAGCTTCTTCCTTTGCAAATTGGCCTGAAACACCTTGTACGTGAGGTATGCATCTCCCGCACCCATGGCGCCCTCAGCAGTATGCCACCGACACCCGTGCGAGTGCATCGCACCGCTTCCTGATTGGGCATCTTTCATCGAACGCGTTGTGTTCAGTGTCGACGAGATCTGCCTTCTTGCAGTTTTTGCAGCAAGCCTGGGTACCAGCCGGATAGCCTGGGCAATCAGCCTTCAGATGCGCATCCCCGCAGTGGCTGCATACATCCTCTGTTTCTTTGCAGAACCTCCTACTGTGGCCGTAACCCAAGCACCGCACACATTGCACCAATGGGGACTGGTCGAACACTCTTATATTTTGAAGGTCAATGCGGACTTTTCCGAGCGACAAAGCTCTTCTCCAGATAGTCGGTGTCACCTCCATGACTACATGAGTTACAAGTGGGTTTCGAGCCTTCCTCCGAAACTTAGAGTTCATCACACAATCCTCCTCTGCCAATCCTTGGAACAGTTCTTTGTTCTGGTTTCTTAAAGCTTTTTTCAAGTCTTCATCACTGTGAACGGAAAGTACGTTTTTCATGCAGAGAAGTGGGTTGCGGTTTTTAATTTCTTCTACTTTAAAGTCTTCGCCTGCCGTTTCTAATTTATTTCTTATTTTGTCTCTGTCTTCTTTATTCTTACATCCTACAATAATTTTTCTATCCTTGGCTTTCCGGATCTTCTCAACCTTAACCCAACCCTGCTTTGCATCTACTACTCTTCGAATTTTTTCCAAAATCTCTTCACCCGTTTCTTTCTCATCCTGGGATGTTATTGCTATTGAGTGGAGTGTCTCCCTTTTACCTCCTGCCTCAATCCTCTCTCCAGCTACAACGTCAGCGTAAGTATGACCAATGCTATGGGCTCGTCCTTCGAGAGCCTCCTTCAGCTCCTGTATCTTTTTGCCATTGTCTATTAGCATCTTCGTATGTTCCTCTAACTTAGCAGCGATTTCTGTGCAGTCATGGCCAGTCACTTCCCTGAACGCAGGCACACTGAGCTCAGGTTCCAAAGGTCCATACTTTGGCACCCCGACTCTACTCCCCGCCTCCTTCACCAGCTGGTATAGCCGATCGACAGCTTCCAGCACTCCACTTTTGATGTCAGAGCGCAGATTCCTCGAGGCATTCAAGTGCATCTTAGCCTTGTTTAGGCAGGCCCTGGCCTCAGTCACCCTGTCAAGACGCGCGACCCGTGTTCCAGACTGATTCTTTTCTTTTGTTACAGTTGCAGACGTCGATGCTGATGATGATGAAGCGGCCGCCCCCTGTTGCACGGCTTCCCATTCGCCCACGCTACGCCTCACCTTTGATACCTGTTCCGGGATGCGGCCAGGAGAACGCTGCGTCACCATGTCACTGCCAGATTGCTGCGTTGGCGTCCTAATCATTCTGATGGAGGGAAGCGTCAACTATAAAAGGTATGTATATATGTGTATAAGGTATATATACAGTCAATGTATGTTAAAATAAAGCTATGAGATAAAATTTGTGTTGGCTGGTGTGTAAAATTGTGAATATGTACAGTATTATAAAATTTGATTTAATCTAACAGAAGCGTTTAATGATAGTACAGCTGTACACCGAAAACCGCAAGTCTCCACGATTAACAGTTTAAAAGTTAAATAATTTAAATATCACTCTTTCCAAAATGGCGTCCAAAATGGCCGCTATAATTTATATATATATATTATTATTATATATATATATTTTTTTTTATTTTTTTTTTAACTTAAATTTTTGTTACCTGTTATACAAATAAACACTATAAGTTGCTCCGTCAAATGTATATAAGTGTGAAGAAAACCGCAACTTCGTAGCTCTATTGGTTATGAAGTTATCTGTAATTATTTAATTTCAAGATGGCGCCCAATATGGCCGCCGGAGAACAAAATATTATCCAATGATCACAAGAAGCCCGTGTCTAGTATCAATCAAAAGGGCTCAGAATGTTCTTTTCAATAAATTTATCAGATTCGTCGTATAAACTACCCTCAAATTTAAATTAACAATAATTAGATATACATCAAATAAATCTCTTAAACTGTCAAAAAAGTATATAAAATTAAAAACAAAATATGAACTTATACTTTTTTCAGTGTTCTCCGTTGAATGCACATATAATTTGAGATGATAAATAAGTATTTAAAATTTTCAGTCTACCCTCAAAATTTTATATTTTGAATAACTTCGTCAATTTTCACTACAAAAATGTGAAACAAACGTCAATAGATAGACCTTATTAATGTGCGTCAGACAATATAAAAATATCAATATGTTACCGATTTACTTTTTAAGATATATTAAAATAAATTTATAGAAAAAGTGAAAATTTCACATAAATGTCTATAACTTTCCAGGGGCGTCTTCGATTTTCTTCGTCGATACACCGATGAACTCCTAATATTCCCACAAACAAGATGAAGCGGTCAGATCAAGCCGCACACAACGGGATCAATGACCACGTGGCCACGTGGTTATCTTATTTCGTAAGTTTTCACCCGGAAAACTTGATGGAAAATTTTTTCACTTTATTCCAAAAGATAGCACTCACTTATCCGCAACTTTTGACACGGTAAAATATATGGGGTAGCGCTTTACTTTTCTCACAATATTCAATAATATGCAAAAATTTTATAATAAAAATAAATTATCGTACAAAATGTTAACTAAAAATGTACATTTATAAAATTAAATTGCACCATCAATTAAAGCTCACTAAAATGCACAGTTTGATATATAGCACTTTAACATTTGACAACTTTTTCACACTTTATTGATTTTTCAAAGACGGAGCTATAGAGAAAGCACGTGCTCGCGGCGGCTGTTGGAGCGCAACTGGTTTGGTTAGGTTAGGTTAGGTTAGGTTAGGTTAGGTTAGGTTAGGTTAGGTTAGGTTAGGTTAGGTTAGGTTAGGTTAGGTTAGGTTAGGTTAGGTTAGGTTAGGTTAGGTTAGGTTAGGTTAGGTTAGGTTAGGTTAGGTTAGGTTAGGTTAGGTTTCCGCGGGGCTGGGCACAGTTTTCGCCAAGTGCCCAGTTGCAGCAGCGAAGAAGGTAACGGCCGGGCGCCTTCTTATTGGCTTTGTGTCGGTGCGGGCCCAGCTCCTTGCCCCGCGCCCACAGCGCTGCTACAGGTGCCTTTACGTTGGGCACGTGAGCCACGCCTGCACCGCGGAGATTGACCGCAGCGAGGAGTGCTACCGCTGCGGTCAACCCGGCCACAAGGCCAACACGTGCACGGGCCAGGTGCACTGTAACCTGTGTGCGGCCCTTAAAAAGCCCGCGGAGCACCGTGCGGGTTCAAAAAGCTGTGTGGGGTCTCGGCCTCCAAAGAAGAAGACCGCCCTGCGAACCGGGGCCCCCCTTCGTGTCGCACCAGCTCCAGCAGCTGCCCCTGCTTCTGCGCGCAGGGAAGAGGAGGTAATGGAGGCGTAATGCTCCGTTTACGCTTCCTACAGGCGAACATCAACCATTGCGCCGCCGCTCAAGATCTACTTCTCCAGTCCGTGGCGCAGTGGTCGATCGATGTCGCCGTGGTGGCCGAGCCCCTCTTCGTTCCGGACAGCTGGTTCGGGGCCACCGATGGCTCGGTCGCCGTGGTGTCCTCTGGGAACATGCCGGCCCCTTCAATCATTCGGAGGGGGCCGGGGTTCGTGGCAGTCCATTGGGGAAGAATCGTCGTCGTTGGCTGCTACTTCTCCCCAAACCGAAGTCTTGCAGAATTCGAGCAGTTTGTTGATGGGGTCGGGCGCACGATAGCCCAAGCCCGGCCCCGAGAAGTCCTGGTTGCGGGGGATTTCAACGCAAAATCACGGCTCTGGGGGTCCCCCGCAACAGATCGACGTGGTGAGACTTTGGTGTCGTGGGCGGAGTTGGCCGGCCTAATACCTCTGAACACTGGGTCGGTCCAGACATGCATGCGTCGTCTGGGGGGATCCATCGTTGACCTAACGTTTGCGACCCCCGCGCTCGCTCGTAATGTCCACGGCTGGACTGTCTTGGAGGCGGTGGAAACGCTCTCGGATCATCGATATATCCGATTCGAGCTCGCCACCGCCCCGGACGCAACTTTTGTCCGTCCCAGAGGACACAACAGCGGATCCTCCCCGAGGTGGAGCCTCAAGAAGATGAGCAGAGATCTCCTGATGGAAGCTTCTATCGTCCAGGTCTGGCTCAACAACTCTGCCGGGCCTGTGGAGGTCGATCAAGAAGCAGAGTGGTTCCGGGGCGCACTAACTACAATCTGCGATGCGGCGATGCCCCGGGCCCTGCCAAGACCTCCTAGGCGTCAGGTGTACTGGTGGTCAGAAGACATCGCCCACCAGCGCCATGGCTGTGTTGCGGCGCGCCGCCGGTACACCAGGTACCGCAGAAGGCGGAGCCGTGACGCCGACGAAGAGGCGCGGCTGTACGGCGTGTACAAAGAGAGAAGATTAAGCCTGCAGCTGTCCATCAGGGATGCTAAGGCCAGAGCTCGAGCGGAGCTGCTCGAGACTTTGAACGAAGACCCGTGGGGGCGTCCCTACAAGATGGTGATGGGCAAACTCCGCCCGTGGGCGCCCCCTCTCACGGAAAGTCTCGAGCCTCGGTTGCTTGAGACCGTCGTGTCCGCCCTCTTCCCTAACAGGGCGGACCACGAGCCGCCGTCGATGGCCCCCCCGCCCTGCACATCAGGGGGCGAGTCCCGGCAGGAAGTACCGGCGGTGAGTGACGCCGAACTGCGTGCGGCGGCTCTCAAGCTCCGGAAGAAGAAGGCTCCGGGTCCGGATGGTGTTCCGGGCCAGGCGCTGGCCCTGACTCTTGAGGTCCTCGGGGAGAGATTGAAGAGGCTGCTGGATGCCTGCCTTGTGGCGGGCCGTTTCCCGAAGTTATGGAAGGTGGGGCGGCTCGTCCTGCTGAAGAAGGGCGGGCGTCCGGCAGAGTCTCCCTCGGCCTACCGCCCATTGGTCATGCTCGACGAGGTGAGCAAGCTATTTGAACGAGTGGTCGCGGGTCGCCTTGTCGGGCACCTCTCGCGCGTCGGTCCCGATTTGTCGCCGAAGCAGTTTGGATTCCGGGGAGGCCGATCGACAGTTGATGCGATCCTCCGCGTCAGGGCCTTCTCGGATGAAGTGGTGACGCGGGGTGGGGTGTTGCTGGCCGTGTCCCTGGACATTGCCAATGCCTTCAACACTCTGCCTTGGGCCTGCATCAGGGAGGCGCTCCAATATCATGGGGTGCCGGCGTACCTGTGCGGGCTGATCGGCGACTACCTGCGTGGGAGAGCGGTGACGTATGCTGGGCGTGATGGCCGACAGCACCTGTGGGAGATGTCGTGCGGCGTGCCCCAGGGGTCCGTGCTGGGCCCCTTGCTCTGGAACGTCGGGTACGACTGGGTGCTGAGAGTGAGGCTGCCTCGGGGCGCAGACGTGACCTGCTACGCAGACGACACGCTGGTCACTGCCCGAGGTGGCTCATATAGGGAGACATCCCGCCTCGCCACAATCGCAGTCTGGCAGGTGGTGAGGCGGATAAGGCAGCTGGGACTCGAGGTGGCGCTGCAGAAGACCGAGGCGGTCTGCTTCCATGGCCCTCGGAGTGCGCCGCCTGCCGGGTCCCATATGGTGATTGGTGGCACTCGTATCGGGGTCGAGTCGCATATGCGATACCTTGGCCTCGTCCTCGATAGCCGTTGGAGTTTTCGCGAACATTTCGAGTTGTTAGCCCCCCGACTCTACTGCGCCGGTGCAAGACTGCGCCGCCTGATGCCCAACGTCGGGGGGCCAGCGGAGGGACGCCGCCGCCTCTACCTTGGCGTCGTGAGGTCGATGGCACTTTACGGCGCCCCCGTGTGGGCGGGGGCCCTGACGGCCCAGAGCTTTATCCATCTAAGAAGAGCCCAAAGAGCGATGGCCGTCGGGGTGGTACGTGGATACCGCACGGTGTCGTACGAGGCGGCCTGCGTCCTGGCAGGAAGTCCTCCCTGGGACCTCGAGGCGGAGGCGCATGCGGCGCTGTACCAGTGGCGCGCCACCCTCCGCCGAAACGAAGAAGATCCCTCTCCCAGGGAGATGGAGCAGCGAAGACTTCAGGCCCGGCAGTCCGTGCTGGAGAAGTGGCGGGAGCGGCTGGCTGACCCAAGTGCCGGCCGCTGGACTGTCGAGGCAGTCCGCCCAGTCCTACGACAGTGGGCGGACCGAACGGCGTCGTTGACCTACCGCATGGTGCAGATGTTGTCCGGGCATGGCTGCTTCGGACATTACCTGCACCGGATCGCCGGAAGGGAGCCAACGACCGAGTGTCACCATTGCGGCTGTGACGACGACACGGCGCAACATACGTTGGTGGAGTGCCCAGCCTGGGACGAAGAGCGCCGCTGCCTCGTCGCAGCAGTGGGGAGTGCCCTCTCTCTACCGGCCGTGGTTCGGTCCATGGTCGGTGGTGATGAGGCATGGCAGGCGGCTCTGACCTTCAGTGAGACGGTGATGTCCCAGAAGGAGGCGGCGGAGCGGGCGCGGGAGCAAGATCCCGCGTCCCATCCGATCCGCCGCCGGAGAGCCGGGGCCAGGAGGCCGGCTACCCTGCGCGGCCCCCTCCCCCCCACCTAAGGCCACGGGGGCACGCCGCTGGGGCGTGCGTGCCCCCTCTGATCAAAGGCCTCGGGACGGTGTGCGCGTGACCTGCGCGCCTCCCATGCGGATTCGGGCGGGAGAATCTCTCCTTCCGCCCACGCTCGGGACAGGGTCCGGCGCCCACTGCCGGACGCCGCCTCGGTCGGGGTCGCGTGATGTTATGCTCACGCGTTCCCGCGGCCCTGGCCAATGAGGCACCCGAAGGTCACCGTCAGGTTTTAGTCGGTTCGAGTCCGACATAACCCTCCGGCACCCCAGAGCCGGCGGGTATCCGTGGGGATTTCCTGACGTTAAAAAAAAAAAAAAAAAAAAAGGTTAGGTTAGGTTAGGTTAGGTTAGGTTAGGTTAGGTTAGGTTAGGTTAGGTTCGTGACCTGCTACGCAGACGACACACTGGTCACTGCCCGAGGTGGCTCATACAGGGAGACATCCCGCCTCGCCACAATCGCAGTCTGGCAGGTGGTGAGGCGGATAAGGCAGCTGGGACTCGAGGTGGCGCTGCAGAAGACCGAGGCGGTCTGCTTCCATGGCCCTCGGAGTGCGCCGCCTGCCGGGTCCCATATGGTGATTGGTGGCACTCGTGTCGGGGTCGAGTCGCATATGAGATACCTTGGGCTCGTCCTCGATAGCCGTTGGAGTTTTCGCGAACATTTCAAGATGTTAGCCCCCCGACTCTACTGCGCCGGTGCAAGACTGCGCCGCCTGATGCCCAACGTCGGGGGGCCAGCGGAAGGACGCCGCCGCCTCTACCTTGGCGTCGTGAGGTCGATGGCACTTTACGGCGCCCCCGTGTGGGCGGGAGCCCTTACGGCCCAGAGCTTTATCCATCTAAGAAGAGCCCAAAGAGCGATGGCCGTCGGGGTGGTACGTGGATACCGCACGGTGTCGTATGAGGCGGCCTGCGTCCTGGCAGGAAGTCCTCCCTGGGACCTTGAGGCGGAGGCGCAGGCGGCGCTGTACCAGTGGCGCGCCGCCCTCCGCCGAAACGAAGAAGATCCCTCTCCCAGGGAGATGGAACGGCGAAGACTCCAGGCCCGGCAGTCCGTGCTGGACAAGTGGCGGGAGCGGCTGGCTGACCCAAGTGCCGGCCGCTGGACTGTCGAGGCAGTCCGCCCAGTCCTACAACAGTGGGCGGACCGAACGGCGTCGTTGACCTACCGCATGGTGCAGATGTTGTCCGGGCATGGCTGCTTCGGACATTACCTGCACCGGATCGCCGGAAGGGAGCCAACGACCGAGTGTCACCATTGCAGCTGTGACGACGACACGGCGCAACATACGTTGGTGGAGTGCCCAGCCTGGGACGAAGAGCGCCGCTGCCTCGTCGCAGCAGTGGGGAGTGCCCTCTCTCTACCGGCCTTGGTTCAGTCCATGGTCGGTGGTGATGAGGCATGGCAGGCGGCTCTGACCTTCTGTGAGACGGTGATGTCCCAGAAGGAGGCGGCGGAGCGGGCGCGGGAGCAAGATCCCGCGTCCCATCCGATTCGCCGCCGGAGAGCCGGGGCCAGGAGGCCGGCTACCCTGCGCGGCCCCCTCCCCCCCACCTAAGGCCACGGGGGCACGCCGCTGGGGCGTGCGTGCCCCCTCTGATCAAAGCCCTCGGGACGGTGTGCGCGTGACCTGCGCGCCTCCCATTCGGATTCGGGCGGGAGAATCTCTCCTTCCGCCCACGCTCGGGACAGGGTCCGGCGCCCACTGCCGGACGCCGCCTCGGTCGGGGTCGCGTGATGTTATGCTCGCGCGTTCCCGCGGCCTTGGCCAATGAGGCACCCGAAGGTCACCGTCAGGTTTTAGTCGGTTCGAGTCCGACATAACCCTCCGGCACCCCAGAGCCGGGTGGGGGGACCTTCACCTGGCCGGGGATGGGTCTGGCTTCGGCCGGACTGCGCCGGTGGGGTCGCGTGATGTTATGCTCACGCGTTCCCGCGACCCCGCCGAGTAAGGCGCCCCGGTGGACACCGTCAGGTTTTAGTCGGTTCGAGTCCGACATAACCCTCCGGCTCCCTAGGGCCGGACGGGTATCCGTGGGGATTTCCTGACGTAAAAAAAAAAAAAAAAAAAAAAAAAGGTTAGGTTAGGTTAGGTTAGGTTAGGTTAGGTTAGGTTAGGTTGGGGTGGGGTGGGGTGGATGGGGCAAGCCTTCTCGTGGCCCACCCTGTGAGTAGCGGTCGAGGAGTAGACCGTGAAACCAATTGCCCCGGGGCTGCTCTCCGCCTCCGTCGATGGCTCCGACGGAGGCTGGAGGAGTGGTGGGTGCCGGGACCGCGTCATTTTGCCGGGAGACACCACTCCCGGGTGGCGCGCGTCCCTGGCCTTCGGGCGGGCCCGGCAATCAACGCGATTGCTGGGCAGGCAGTGTCAGCGCTGTCACCGTCAAATCTCGTAACCCTGCACTGGAGTTCTTCCCTGGTGTTAGGGCCGAGGGTCCAAGGGGCTTGCTCCTTGGACCGCGAGGAAGAAAACCTCTCTAAAAAATTACTTGGGTCCAGGCTAGGGACTGGGCCCTGGAGGTGGGCTGGGTGGTGGGCGGAGGGGGCTACGACATTTGACTGCCTGTCGTGGCCTCCTCCGTCCCCTACCTAGGGCCGTGGGGTGGTAAGCTGGGGCTTGCCGCTCCTTCGCGTTCGGCCTAGAGGTGGTGCGCGCGTGTCCCGCGCGCCCCTCGGTGTTGCTGGGCGGGGGTTCGCCCTCGCCCAGCTGAGGTGGGTTCGGCTTCGGCCGGACAGCGCCGGTGGGGTCGCGTGATGTAATGCTCACGCAGTTCCCGTGACCCCGCCGAGTAAAGCGCCCCGGTGGACACCGTCAGGTTTTAGTCGGTTCGAGTCCGACATAACCCTCTGGCTCCCCAGGGCCGGACGGGTATCCGTGGGGATTTCCTGACGTTAAAAAAAAAAAAAAAAAAAAAAAAAAAGGTTAGGTTGGGGTGGATGGGGCAAGCCTTCTCGTGGCCCACCCTGTGAGTAGCGGTCGAGGAGGAGACCGTGAAACCAATTGCCCCCGGGGCTGCTCCATCTCCGTCGATGGACCCGACGGAGTCCTGGAGCAGCAGGGGGCCGGGACCGCGTCATTTTGCCGGGAGACACTACTCCCGGGTGGCGCGCGTCCATGGCTATAGGGGCGGGGCCCGGCAATCGACGCGATTGTTGGGCAGGCAGCTTCTGCGCTGCCACCGTTCAATCTCGCAACCCTGCACTGGAGTCGTTCCCTGGTGTCAGGGCCGAGGGTCTACGGGGCTTGCCCTTTGGACCGCGAGGAAGAAAACCTCTATAAAAAATTACTTGAGCCCAGGAAACTGGGCTCTGGAGAAGTGCTGGGTGGTGGGGAGGGGGGGTCACGGAGTATCTGTCGCGACCTCCTCTCTCCCCTACCTAGGGCCGTGGGGTGGCAAGCTGGGGATTGTCGCTCCTTCGCGTTCGGCCTAGAGGTGGTGCGCGCGTGTCCCGCGCGCCTCTCGGTGTTTTGCTGGGCGGGGGTTCGCCTTCGCCCAGCCGAGGTGGGTCTGGCTTCGGCCGGACAGCGCCGGTGGGGTCGCGTGATGTTATGCTCACGCGTTCCCGCGACCCCGCCGAGTAAGGCGCCCCGGTGGACACCGTCAGGTTTTAGTCGGTTCGAGTCCGACATAACCCTCTGGCTCCTCAGGGCCGGAAGGGTATCCGTGGGGATTTCCTGACGTTAAAAAAAAAAAAAAAAAAAAAAAAAAAGGTTAGGTTAGGTTAGGTTAGGTTGGGGTGGGGTGGATGAGGCAAGCCTTCTCGTGGCCCACCCTGTGAGTAGCGGCCGAGCGATCGGCCGTGAAACTAATTGCCTCAAGGCTTCTCCAGCTCCGTCTGTTCTGTCAGACGGAGTGGTGGATGGAGTTAGTCCCTAGGGCGTACCAAAGTGTGCGCCCTAGGCTCAAGGGCGGGGCCCGGCAATACTAACACCTTTTGCCGGGCGGGTAGTGCCAGTTTCTGGTGCTACCACGGGAGATATCGTAACTCAGTGCCAGAGCTTGCTCTGGTCTGGGCCGAGGGTCTGGGGGGCTTGCCCCTTGGACCGCGAGGAAGAAAACCTCTCTAAAAAATCACCCTAAGCCCAAGTTTCTGGTGCTCGGCGATGGGCTGAGTGGCTGGAGGGAGTCCAGTCACTAGAGCACCAACCCATAGAGGAGCTCCCCTCTTTAAAAAGCAAAATAATCATGAGTGCGTTTTTAAAGGAAAAACTACCCCAGGAGGGTACCAGCCGCGACGCGGCTGGAGAATCCCTCCAGGCTTCGGCCTGCAGCCCCATCTATTCTGGGGGGGGCAAAAACCGCACTGAGAGCAGGGAAACCTGCTCTCCAAAACCCGTGGTCGTCCTTCAACGTCTGGACGACCAATCATACGCGTCCGGGTCAGCTGGCTCGGACGCTGATTCAATTTGTTCGGGAATGAGTGTGTCTTCACGCTCATCCCCTGTCATCACTGCCCGTAAAAGGCGCAGTGAAATGGATGAGGGAGCTCCAAGCTCCAAAGTCGTCCCACGTCGTAGGGGAAGACCCCCGACGACGGGAGAATATGTCGGACTGGCAAAGGCCAAACAGGCCTTTAACGAGGCCAGAGCCAGGGAGCTGGAGCTCCAGAGTGAGGAGAGCCTCTGTGAGTTGCTCCGTGAGACGCGGTCGGATGCATGTCTGGCGGACCTCACAACAGACGCCGTTGCCCAGGAGGCGGCTGGTGGCGTCAAGATCATTCTTGACGTCGCTGCCAGATCCAAAAACTTGAAGGGCACAAGTGTGAGGGCCATCAAGGAGGCCGCCGGACGGATCTCCGATGCACTGGCGGTGTTTAAGGCCCGCACGGCCTCAGAGGAGACTGCGGCCCTGCAAGCGGAAAACTCGCGTTTGCAGGCTCAAGTGGAGGCTCTCCGACGGGAGATGGAGCTCCTCAGGGCGGAGTTCCGGGCAGCTCGTGCCGGGCCCGTGCAGGCGCCCGCTCCAGTGGTGAGGGAGAAGGTCCCTCCCAAGTTGGATGAGGATGCGATGGCGTCTATCATGAGGAAAATTGGCTTCATGATAGACGCCAAGCTGGCAAGTCTGGAGGACCGACTCCTTCCAGAGAGACGCGTGAGACCCCCGCTTCGGGCGGATGGCAGTGGGTCTCGCCCACCGCCACCAAACAGGACGGTGCGTGGAGGAGCGGCTGCTCCGAAGACAAAGGTGCAACAGGCGCGGCCCCTGGCTCCTCCTCCTCCATCAATGGACGAGGGTTGGTCCACGGTTGTAAAAAGGGGTCGTGCCAAGAAGGGTCCTGCCCCTCCGCAGTCTGGGAGGAGTCAGCCGAAACCTAGGGCTCCTCCCCCAAAAGAAAAGAAGGGGTCGTCGCTTCGGCCACCGCGCTCTTCCGTGGTGGTGCTGGCGATCTCGCCCCAGGCAAAAGAAAGCGGGTTGACGTTCGCCCAGGTCCTAAGGGTGGCCAAAGAAAAGTTGGCCAGCGAAGACCTCAGCGGCCTGGGTGTGCGCGTTCGCCAGACGGCGACTGGGGCGAGATTGCTCGAGATCCCGGGGTCAGCGAGCGAGGCGAGGGCAGACGATTTGGCCGCTAAGCTCGCTACGGTCCTGGACCCCGAGATGGTGCGGGTCTCCAGGCCCGTGAAAACGGCAGAACTGAAACTGTCGGGCCTGGACGACTCAATCACCGTGGAAGAGGTGGTGGCGGCGGTGGCCAAGGCTGGAGAGTGCTCTCCTCAGGCCATCAAGGCCGGAGAAATAAAAGCTTCGCCGTCGGGGATGGGCACTACATGGCTCAGGTGCCCCATCCCTGCGGCCAAGAAAGTGGCGGCTGGCCGCCTGTTGATTGGCTGGGTCTCGGTACGGGTCCAATTGCTGGACTCCCGACCCCAAAGGTGTTACAAGTGCCTCCAAGTCGGTCACGTGAGGCCCATGTGCACCTCCGAGACAGACCGCAGCGAAGAATGCTACCGCTGCGGTCAGCCCGGCCACAAGGCCGCGGGGTGCAGCAACGCAGCCCATTGCAGCCTCTGTGCTGCAGTCAACAGACCCGCTGAACATCGGGCGGGTAGTAAGGCGTGCGTGGGGTCCCGACCCCAAAAACACAAGAAAGGTGCGGCCCTACGGACCGGGGCCCCCGCTGCACCTCAGCCAGCCGCCCCTGCAAGAAGCAGGGAAGGGGAGGCAATGGAAGCATAAATGCTCCATCTGCGTCTCCTTCAGGCGAACGTCAACCACTGCGCCGCAGCTCAAGATCTTCTTCTTCAGTCCCTGGCGCAGTGGTCGATTGATGTCGCCATGGTGGCCGAGCCCTATTTTGTCCCTGACAGTTGGTTCGGGGACGCCGATGGCTCGGTCGCCGTTGTGTCCTCTGGTGTGAACGTACCGGCCCCTGCTATCACCGCTAGGGGTCGGGGGTACGTGGCAGTCCTTTGGGGAGACATCGTTCTTGTCAGTGTCTATTTCTCCCCAAACTGGAGTCTCGCAGATTTCGAACAATCGGTCGATGGGCTCGGGCGTGAAATCATGCGCGCCCGGCCGAGAGAAGTGTTGGTGGCGGGGGACTTTAACGCCAAATCCCAAACATGGGGTTCCCCCGCCACAGACGTCAGAGGCGAGACTCTGGAGTCGTGGGCAGCGTCGACTGGCCTCGTTATTTTGAATCGGGGCTCGGTCGAGACTTGCGTGCGGCAGACGGGAGGGTCCGTCGTAGACTTGACGTTTGCGACCCCCGCGCTCGCGCGCACTGTCCACAACTGGACTGTCTTGGAGCAGGAGGAGACTTTGTCCGATCACCGGTACATCCGGTTCGACCTCTCCTCCACTCCGGTCAATACTTGGGTCCGTACCAGAGGACACAACAATGGGTCCTCCCCGAGATGGTGCCTCAAGAGGATAAGAAAGGATTTGCTGGTGGAAGCTTCCATCGTCCAGGCCTGGTCATCAACACCGACTGGGCCTGTGGAGGTCGATCAAGAAGCAGAGTGGTTCCGGGGCGCAATTACAAGCATCTGCGATAGCGCGATGCCCCGGGCCCAGCTACGACCTCCTAGGCGTCAGGTGTACTGGTGGTCTGAAGAGATCGCCCAGCAGCGGAAGAGCTGCGTAGTGGCGAGGCGCCGGTACACCAGATACCGCAGACGGCGGAATCGCGACGCCGGCGAGGAAGCACAGCTGTACGCTGCATACACGCAGTCGCGGAGAGTGTTGCAGCTGTCCATCAGCAACGCCAAGGCTAGTGCCAGAGCGGAGCTGCTCGAGACTCTGAACAGAGATCCGTGGGGGCGCCCATACAGGATGGTTATGGGCAAGCTTCGCCCTTGGGCCCCCCCGCTCACGGAAAGTCTCGAGCCCCGGCTGCTTGAGAACGTCGTGTCGGCCCTCTTTCCAAGACGGGCCGATCATGATCCGCCGGTGATGGCCCCCGTGTCCCGTTCATCGGAGTCGGGGGTCACGGAAGAAACACCGGTGGTGACAGAGGCAGAGCTGCGTGCGGCTGTTCTCAAGCTCCGGGCTAGAAATAGGGCTCCGGGCCCGGATGGCGTTCCGGGTCAGGCCTTGGCCCTTTCCCTTGAGGCTCTCGGGGAGAGATATAAAAGGTTGCTGGACGCCTGTCTGGAAGTTGTGGAAGGTGGGTCGACTCGTCCTGTTGAAGAAGGACGGGCGTCCGGCGGAGTCTCCTTCGGCCTATCGTCCAATAGTGATGCTCGACGAGGTGGACAAGCTCTTTGAGCGCATCGTGGCGGGGCGCCTTGTCGGGCACCTCTCGCGTGTTGGTCCCGACCTGTCAGATAAACAGTTCGGGTTCCGGGGGGGCCGATCAACTGTTGACGCAATCAAGCGCGTCAAGGCCCTCTCGGATGCGGCGCTGGCCAGTGGTGGGGTGTTGTTGGCAGTCAGCTTGGACATATCCAACGCGTTCAACACTCTGCCCTGGCCCTGCATCGGGGAGGCACTCCGATACCACGGGGTGCCTCTGTATCTGCGCCGGCTGGTCGGTGACTACTTGCGCGAGAGGTTTGTCGTCTATCCTGGACGGGACGGCCGACAGCACCTGTGGGAGATGTCGTGCGGTGTCCCGCAGGGATCCGTGTTGGGTCCCTTGCTGTGGAACATCGGCTACGACTGGGTGCTGAGGGTAAGACTCCCTCGAGGAGCCAACGTGACTTGCTACGCAGACGACACACTTGTCACGGCTCGGGGGAGTTCTTACAGGGAGGCTTCCCGCCTCGCCACGATGTCGGTATGGCAGGTGGTGAGGCGGATTCAACAGCTGGGGCTCCAGGTGGCGCTGAGTAAGTCCGAGGCAGTCTGTTTTCACAGACCTCGGCAGGCGCCACCGGTGGGGTCCCACATCGTGATTGGTGGCACTCGCATCGGGGTCGAGTCCCATATGAAGTACCTTGGGCTCGTCCTTGATGGCCGATGGAGTTTCCGCGAGCACTTCAAGCTGCTCGCCCCCCGGCTAATACAAACATCAAATAATCTGAGAAGAATAATGCCGAATGTCGGGGGGCCTGGCGGAGGACGTCGCCGCCTCTACCTTGGCGTTGTGCGCTCCATGGCATTATATGGGGCGCCCGTGTGGGCGGAAGCCCTGACGGCCGCTAGCTTCGCACCCCTGCGAAGATCGCAGCGGGTGATGGCCGTCGGGGTGATACGCGGATACCGCACGGTATCGTTTGAGGCGGCCTGCGTCCTAGCAGGAAGTCCTCCCTGGGACCTAGAGGCGGAGGTGCATGCGTCCACGTACGAGTGGCGCTCGGCCCTTCGCCAACAGCAACAAGATCCTGCTCCCAGGGAGGTAGAGGCATGGAAACTCCGAGCCCGGCAGTCTATGCTGGACAAGTGGCGGGAGCGGCTGGCGGAACCAAGTGCCGGCCGCTGGACTGTCGAGGCGTTCCGCCCACACCTAGAACAGTGGGCGGAGAGAAGATCGGGGTCGTTGAGCTACCGCATGGTGCAGGTTCTGACGGGGCACGGCTGCTTCGGCCACTACCTGCACCGGATCGCCGGACGAGAGCCAACGACCGAGTGCCATCATTGCAGCTGCGACGACGACACGGCGCAACACACACTGGAGGAGTGCCCAGCCTGGGCCGAGGAGCGCCGCGACCTCGTCGCAGCGGTGGGGAGTGTCCTCTCCTTGCCGGCATTAGCAGAGTCTATTGTCGGTGACGATGAGGCATGGCAGGCAGCTCTAACCTTTTGCGAACTGGTGATGTCGCAGAAGGAGGCGGCGGAGAGGGACCGGGAGATGGACCCTTCTTCGCATCGTATCCGCCGCCGGAGAGCTGGGCCCAGGAGGAGGGCCTATCATGGCCTCCTCCCCCCCACCTAGAGGCCTTGGGGCGGCAAGCTAGGGCTTCGCCGTCCCGTCACTTAGGGCCTCGAGATGGTGTGCGCGTGTCCTGCGCGCCTCTCACAATGTAGTCGGGCGGAGAATCTCTCCTCCGCCCTAGCTCGGGATCGGGTCCGGCTCCACACCGGACAACGCCGGTGGGGTCGCGCGATGTAATGCTTGCGCAGTTCCCGCGACCCTGCCACTTATGGCGTCCCGAAGGACACCGTCAGGTTTTAGTCGGTTCGAGTCCGACATAACCCTCCGGCTCCCTAGCGCCGGCGGGTATCCGTGGGGATTTCCTGACGTTAAAAAAAAAAAAAAAAAAAAAAAAAAAGGTTAGGTTGGGGTGGATGAGGCAAGCCTTCTCGTGGCCCACCCTGTGAGTAGCGGCTGAGCGATCGGCCGTGAAACTAATTGCCTCGCGGGCCCCCTCCCGCTTCGTCTGCTCGTCAGACGGGGTTTGGAGGGGGTAGCAGCTCGTAGGCCTACCGGGGACTTGTCCTTGGTGGGAGCGAGGGTTCGGGTGGCTTGCCATTCGGACTGCGAGGAAGAAAACCTCTATAAAAAATAACCCAGAAGGTGTGCTTCGGCACACTCGGGCGGGCCTGGGAACCTTGTTTCTGGGCAGGTGGTGCAGCGAACCTGCATCATTACCGTCTGGCTCGTAATCCCGTCGTGGAGTGTCGTTGTCATGTCTAGCGGCTCTATGCGGGGACGAGGGTCTTGGCTTAACCGCCCGGACCGCGAGGAGTGAACCTCTTTAAAAAATCCCCAGTTCCCGGCGTTGGGGCGCCCCCTTGGGGGCCTCGCGCGGCGTCGGGGCACTCGGAGAGAGTGGCAGGCGGGTTGATCTGTCTTTAGCGGCCGACCCTGGGGCACCTCCTGACCCCCCAGGCGTATCAGGGGCACCGTGGCAATCGGGTCACTGCGGCGGTGCAGCTCAAAAACCCGGTACTCGTGGGTTGAAGAATGGATATGAACAATCACAAAACAAAAACTAGCAGAAGAGAAAGAAAAGAAGAAGAGGAGGAGCAGATGCTCGAGGTGGGCGCCGTCGACTCGGATGGCTCCCACATGGAAGATAATTCGAGATCATCGTCGACATGCCGTAAGAGGCGGATCGACGATGAACAAGAGGACCATCCCCGAACATCAGGGGACAAGGCGCCGGCAGCGGCAAAAACAAAGAGAGGAAGAGGACGGCCGCCTACCACAGGCGAATATGTCGGCCTTGCGCAGGCAAAGGCGGAGCTGAATGCCCAGATTCAGCGGGAGTTGGAGCTGCAGGCGGAAAAGGAGCTGGCGGCGAGCCTACAGCCCACACGGCGTGTTGTGGAAATAACCGTGGACGACGTGTGTGAATTGATGGAGGACGCGGTGAAGAACATCACTCTCATCGCCACGAGGTCGAAGAACCTTAAGGGCACGTACGTGCGTGCCTTGAAGGAAGCCGCCGCGGTCTTCAGCGATGCGAGGAAATATATCATGGATGACACGGTGGCACAAGAGGTGAAGGTCCTCAAAAAAGAGAAGAAGCATCTTCAGAAAGAGCTGGAGAATATGAAAAGAGACGTTCAAAATCTGAGGACGGAGCTAGGAGCACTGCGGGAGTCGATGGCGGCCCCCGCGTCACCACCTCAAGCCCCGACGGCTGGCGGGACTGTGGCCTCGCCTCCTCCACTGGTGCCGGAGGACCTGTTGGAAAAGCTAGCGGAGAAGATGGGCGCCATGATGGACGCGAAGATAAAGGAGCTCCAGGACCGGCTTCTTCCGAAGCCCAGGCTGCGGCCTCCGCTGGCGGGTGACGGCGGATCGCCGACGGCAGCTGATCCAACACACGAGGAGGAGGGTGAGGTGCTGCCTGCTGCGGGCAGTGCCCCACCAAAGACGCCGGGCAGCGACTGGGCCACAGTTGCTGCAAAGAAGAGGAAGAGAAGGGCGAGGGCACCTGTGGCGGTTCCTGCCTCTGCTCCCTCGAAGAAACCGCAGAAGAAGGCAGAGAGGAAGACGTCACGGTCCAAGCAGCCGAAGCTGCGGGCGCCCAAGACGGCGGCTGTGATGCTGTCCCTGACGCCGGAGGCCATTGAGGGGGGCATGACGTATGCCTCTATGCTCAAAAGTGCACGAGAAGGAGTGAAGCTGGAGGATCTCGGCTGCACTGGTGGCCTTCGGCTGAGGGTCACGAGGACGGGCGCCCGGCTATTAGAGTTGCCGGCGGCAGCCGGAGAAGAGAAGGCTGATGAGCTGGCTGCCAGGCTCGGGCAGGTGCTGGACCGCGAGTCGGTGAAGGTGTCGAGGCCGACGAAGTGTGCCGAGTTGCGGCTCGTTGGGCTGGACGACACGGCCACGGAGGAGGACGTGGCGGCTGCGGTCGCCGGCGCTGGAGACTGCGCCGTGGAGGCGGTCCGGGTTGGGCCCATCAGAGCCCTACCCTCAGGAGTGAGGACCGCCTGGATCAAGTGTCCGGTGAGGGCTGCCCAGAAGGTGGCCAAAGGAAGATTGCTGGTCGGCTGGGTCTCAGTGGGCGTCCGCCTGCTGGGGCCGCGGCCGATGCGCTGCTACCGATGCCTTCAGGTGGGGCACGCGGCCATCACCTGCAGAGACGAGCAGGACCGCAGCGGCCAATGCTATCGCTGCGGTCAGGAAGGACACCGAGTCGCGGATTGTGAGGCGTCTCCCAGGTGCTCATTGTGCGCGGCGGCAGGGGGGCCGGCGGCGCACAGGCTGGGCGGGAAGGCCTGCCCCGGGCTGAAGAAAGTGGTCGACGTACGGACCGCGACCACCGAGGCCAGCGGGGCGGCTGCAGTGGCGAAGGAGCGAGGGGTGGAGGCGATGGGCACGTAGGTGCCTTGTCCGGCGCCTCCCCCTCATGAGGCTTGGGGCGCACCACGGGGGTGGTGTCGTCCCATCAAGGGCCTCGGGACGGTGCGTGCATGTGTTCCCCATGCACCTCCCTATTCCTCGGCGTGGGAAGTCGTTCCCTGCGCAAGCGAGCGGGCTCGGCTTAAGTGTCGAGCAGCGCCGGTGGGGTCGCGTGATGTTATGCTCGCGCGTTCCCGCGACCCCGCCAACCATGGCGACTCGTAGGAACACCGTCAGGTTTTAGTCGGTTCGAGTCCGACATAACCCTCTGGCTCCCCCGGGCCGGGAGGGTATCCGTGGGGATTTCCTGACGTTAAAAAAAAAAAAAAAAAAAAAAAAAAGGTTAGGTTAGGTTAGGTTGGGGTGGATGGGGTGGATGGGGCAAGCCTTCTCGTGGCCCACCCTGTGAGTAGCGGTCGAGGAGTAGACCGTGAAACCAATTGCCCCGGGGGCTGCTCTCCGCCTCCGTCGATGGCTCCGACGGAGGCTGGAGGAGTGGTGGGTGCCGGGACCGCGTCATTTTGCCGGGAGACACCACTCCCGGGTGGCGCGCGTCCCTGGCCTTCGGGCGGGCCCGGCAATCAACGCGATTGCTGGGCAGGCAGTGTCAGCGCTGTCACCGTCAAATCTCGTAACCCTGCACTGGAGTTCTTCCCTGGTGTTAGGGCCGAGGGTCCAAAGGGCTTGCTCCTTGGACCGCGAGGAAGAAAACCTCTCTAAAAAATTACTTGGGTCCAGGTTAGGGACTGGGCCCTGGAGGTGGGCTGGGTGGTGGGCGGAGGGGGCTACGACAATTGACTGCCTGTCGTGGCCTCCTCCGTCCCCTACCTAGGGCCGTGGGGTGGTAAGCTGGGGCTTGCCGCTCCTTCGCGTTCGGCCTAGAGGTGGTGCGCGCGTGTTCCGCGCGCCCCTCGGTGTTGCTGGGCGGGGGTTCACCTTCGCCCAGCCGAGGTGGGTCTGGCTTCGGCCGGACAGCGCCGGTGGGGTCGCGTGATGTAATGCTCACGCAGTTCCCGTGACCTCGCCGAGTAAGGCGCCCCGGTGGACACCGTCAGGTTTTAGTCGGTTCGAGTCCGACATAACCCTCCGGCTCCCCAGGGCCGGACGGGTATCCGTGGGGATTTCCTGACGTTAAAAAAAAAAAAAAAAAAAGGTTGGGGTGGATGAGGCAAGCCTTCTCGTGGCCCACCCTGTGAGTAGCGGCCGAGCGATCGGCCGTGAAACTAATTGCCTCGCGGGCCCCTTCCCGCTTCGTCTGCTCGTCAGACGGGGTTTGGAGGGGGTAGCAGCTCGTAGGCCTACCGGGGACTTGTCCTTGGTGGGAGCGAGGGTTCGGGTGGCTTGCCATTCGGACTGCGAGGAAGAAAACCTCTATAAAAAATAACCCAGAAGGTGTGCTTCGGCACACTCGGGCGGGCCTGGAAACCTTGTTTCTGGGCAGGTGGTGCAGCGAACCTGCATCATTACCGTCTGGCTCGTAATCCCGTCGTGGAGTGTCGTTGTCATGTCTAGCGGCTCCATGCGGGGACGAGGGTCTTGGCTTAACCGCCCGGACCGCGAGGAGTGAACCTCTTTAAAAAATCCCCAGTTCCCGGCGTTGGGGCGCCCCCTTGGGGGCCTCGCGCGGCGTCGGGGCACTCGGAGAGAGTGGCAGGCGGGTTGATCTGTCTTTAGCGGCCGACCCTGGGGCACCTCCTGACCCCCCAGGCGTATCAGGGGCACCGTGGCAATCGGGTCACTGCGGCGGTGCAGCTCAAAAACCCGGTACTCGTGGGTTGAAGAATGGACTTACATAAATCAAAATCAAAAACAAATAGAAGGAGGAAAGAAGAAGAAGAGGAGGAGCAGATGCTCGAAGTGGGCGCCGTGGACTCAGACGGCTCACTCATGGATGATAACTCAAGGTCATCGTCGACATGCCGTAAGAGGCGGATCGACGATGAAGAAGACCGTCCCCGAACATCTGGGGACAAGGCGCCGGCAGCGGCGAAAACGAAGAGAGGAAGAGGACGGCCGCCTACCACAGGCGAATATGTCGGCCTAGCACAGGCAAAGGCGGAGCTGAATGCCCAGATGCAGCGGGAGCTGGAGCTGCAGGCGGAGAAGGAGCTGGCGGCGAGCCTACAGCCCACACGGCCCGTTATGGTGGAAGTGACCGTGGACGACGTGTGTGAATCGATAGAGGACGCAGTGAAGAACATCACTCTCATCGCCACGAGGTCGAAGAACCTTAAGGGGACGTACGTGCGCGCCCTGAAGGAGGCCGCCGGGGTCTTCAGCAATGTGAGGAAATACATTATGGATGACACGGTGGCACAAGAGGTGCAGGTCCTTCAAAAGGAGAGGGGACGTCTTCAGAAGGAGGTACAGAACTTGAGGAAGGACGTCTCAAACCTGAAGACGGAGCTGGGTGCGCTGCGAGAGTCGATGGCGGCCCCCGCGTCGCCACCTCAAGCCCCAACGGGCGGCGGGACTGTGGCCACGCCTCCTCCACTGGTGCTGGAGGACCTGATTGAGAAGATGGGCGTCATGATGGACGCGAAAATAAGGGAGCTCCAGGACCGGCTGCTCCCGAAGCCCAGGGTGCGGCCTCCTTTGGCGGTTGACGCCGGGCCGTCGACGGTAGCTAATGAACATGAGGAGGGGGGTGAGGTGTTGCCTGTTGCGGGTGAGGCCCCACCTCAGAAGCCGGGCAGCGACTGGGCCACAGTCGCTGCCAAGAAGAAGAAGAAAAGGACGGGGGCACCTGAGGCGGTTCCTGCCTCTGCTCCCTCGAAGAAACCGCAGAAGAAGGCAGAAAAGAAGAAGGTGCGGTCCAAGCAGCCGAAGCTGCGGGCGCCCAAGACGGCGGCTGTGATGCTGTCCCTGACGCCGGAGGCCATTGAGGGGGGCATGACGTATGCCTCTATGCTCAAAAGTGCACGAGACGGAGTGAAGCTGGAGGATCTCGGCTGCACTGGTGGCCTTCGGCTGAGGGTCACGAGGACGGGCGCCCGGCTATTGGAGTTGCCAGCGGCTGCAGGTGAAGAAAAGGCCGATGAGCTGGCTGCCAGGCTCGGGCAGGTGCTGGCCCGCGAGTCGGTGAAGGTGTCGAGGCCGACGAAGTGTGCCGAGTTGCGGCTCGTTGGGCTGGACGACACGGCCACGGAGGAGGACGTGGCGGCTGCGGTCGCTGGCGCTGGAGACTGCGCCGTGGAGGCGGTCCGGGTTGGGCCCATCAGGGCCCTACCCTCAGGAGTGAGGACCGCCTGGATCAAGTGTCCGGTGAGGGCTGCCCAGAAGGTGGCCAAGGGAAGGTTGCTGGTCGGCTGGGTCTCAGTGGGCGTCCGCCTGCTGGAGCCGCGGCCGATGCGGTGCTACCGGTGCCTGCAGGTGGGGCACGCGGCCATCACCTGCAAAGAGGAGCAGGACCGCAGCGGCCAATGCTATCGCTGCGGTCAAGAAGGTCACAAGATCGCGGAATGTGAGGCGTCTCCCAGATGCTCATTGTGCGCGGCGGCAGGGAGGCCGGCGGCGCACAGGCTGGGCGGAAAAGCCTGCCCCGGGCTGAAGAAAGTGGTCGACGTACGGACCGCGACCACCGAGGCCAGCGGGGCGGCTGCAGCGGCGAAGGAGCGGGGGGTGGAGGCGATGGGCACGTAGGTGCCTTGTCCGGCGCCTCCCCCTCATGAGGCTTGGGGCGCACCACGGGGGTGGTGTCGTCCCATCAAGGGCTTCGGGACGGTGCGTGCATGTGTTCCCCATGCACCTCCCTATTCCTCGGCGTGGGAAGTCGTTCCCTGCGCAAGCGAGCGGGCTCAGCTTAAGTGTCGGGCAGCGCCGGTGGGGTCGCGTGATGTTATGCTTACGCGTTCCCGCGACCCCGCCAACTATGGCGATTAGTAGGAACACCGTCAGGTTTTAGTCGGTTCGAGTCCGACATAACCCTCTGGCTCCCCCGGGCCGGGAGGGTATCCGTGGAGATTTCCTGACGTTAAAAAAAAAAAAAAAAAAAAGGTTAGGTTAGGTTGGGGTGGATGGGGCAAGCCTTCTCGTGGCCCACCCTGTGAGTAGCGGTCTTGAGCCATGACCGTGAAACTAATTGCCCCCGGGGCTGCTCCATCTCCGTCGATGGACCCGACGGAGTCCTGGAGCAGCAGGTGCCGGGACGGCTTCTTGGTGTCTGGTCCGGGCACTGGGATGTCCGTCCCTGGCTGTTGGGGCGGGCCCGGCAATTGACGCGATTGTTGGGCAGGCAGCTTCTGCGCTGCCACCGTTCAATCTCGTAACCCTGCACTGGAGTCGTTCCCTGGTGTTAGGGCCGAGGGTCTACGGGGCTTGCCCCTTGGACCGCGAGGAAGAAAACCTCTATAAAAAATTACTTGAGCCCGGGAAACTGGGCTCTGGAGATGGGATGGGTGGCGGTGGGAGGGGGCCGCGATGTCATAATTAATCGCGGCCTCCTCCCCCCACGCCTTGGCCGTGGGGTGGTAAGCTGGGGCTTGCCGCTCCTTCGCGTTCGGCCTAGAGGTGGTGCGCGCGTGTCCCGCGCGCCCCTCGGTGTTGCTGGGCGGGGGTTCGCCTTCGCCCAGCTGAGGTGGGTTCGGCTTCGGCCGGACAGCGCCGGTGGGGTCGCGTGATGTAATGCTCACGCAGTTCCCGTGACCCCGCCGAGTAAGGCGCCCCGGTGGACACCGTCAGGTTTTAGTCGGTTCGAGTCCGACATAACCCTCTGGCTCCCCAGGGCCGGACGGGTATCCGTGGGGATTTCCTGACGTTAAAAAAAAAAAAAAAAGGTTAGGTTAGGTTAGGTTGGGGTGGATGGGGCAAGCCTTCTCGTGGCCCACCCTGTGAGTAGCGGTCGAGGAGTAGACCGTGAAACCAATTGCCCCGAGGCTGCTCTCCGCCTCCGTCGATGGCTCCGACGGAGGCTGGAGGAGTGGTGGGTGCCGGGACCGCGTCGTTTTCAGGGAACCGCCACTCCCTGGCGGCGCGCGTCCCTGGCCTTTGGGGGCGGGCCCGGCAATCAACGCGATTGCTGGGCAGGCAGTGTCAGCGCTGCCACCGTCAAATCTCGTAACCCTGCACTGGAGTTCTTCCCTGGTGTTAGGGCCGAGGGTCCAAGGGGCTTGCTCCTTGGACCGCGAGGAAGAAAACCTCTCTAAAAAATTACTTGAGCCCGGGAATCTGGGCTCTGGAGAAGGGCTGGGTGGTGGGGAGGGGGGGTCATGAAAATGATAGCGTGACCTCCTCTCTCCCCTACCTAGGGCCGTGGGGTGGCAAGCTGGGGCTTGCTGCTCCTTCGCGCTCGGTGTTGCTGGGCGGGGGTTCGCCTTCGCCCAGCCGAGGTGGGTTCGGCTTCGGCCGGACAGCGCCGGTGGGGTCGCGTGATGTAATGCTCACGCAGTTCCCGTGACCCCGCCGAGTAAGGCGCCCCGGTGGACACCGTCAGGTTTTAGTCGGTTCGAGTCCGACATAACCCTCTGGCTCCCCAGGGCCGGAAGGGTATCCGTGGGGATTTCCTGACGTTAAAAAAAAAAAAAAAAAAAAAAAGGTTAGGTTAGGTTAGGTTAGGTTAGGTTAGGTTAGGTTAGGTTAGGTTAGGTTAGGTTAGGTTAGGTTGGGGTGGGGTGGATGGGGCAAGCCTTCTCGTGGCCCACCCTGTGAGTAGCGGTCGAGGAGAAGCGACCGTGAAACCAATTGCCCCGGGGCTGCTCTCCGCCTCCGTCGATGGAGCCGACGGAGTGCTGGAGGAGTGGGGGTGCCGGGACGGCTTCTTGGTGAATGGTGTTCGCACCGGGTTGTCCGTCCCTGGCCTTATGGCGGGCTCGGCAAGTGACGCGATTGCTGGGCAGGCAGCTTCCGCGCTGCCACCGTTAAATCTCGTAACCCTGTTCTGGAGTTATGCTCTGGTCGGGGCCGAGGGTCTACGGGGCATGCCCCTTGGACCGCGAGGAAGAAAACCTCTATAAAAAATTACTTGGGTCCAGACCGGGCTACTGGGCCCTGGAGAAAGGCTGGGTGGTGGGGAGGGGGGGTCACGAAGTTTAGAGCGTGACCTCCTCTCTCCCCTACCTAGGGCCGTGGGGTGGTAAGCTGGGGCTTGCCGCTCCTTCGCGTTCGGCCTAGAGGTGGTGCGCGCGTGTCCCGCGTGCCTCTCGGTGTTTGCTGGGTGGGGGTTCGCCTCCGCCTGGCTGAGGTGGGTCTGGCTTCGGCCGGACTGCGCCGGTGGGGTCGCGTGATGTTATGCTCACGCGTTCCCGCGACCCCGCCGAGTAAGGCGCCCCGGTGGACACCGTCAGGTTTTAGTCGGTTCGAGTCCGACATAACCCTCTGGCTCCCCAAAGCCGGAAGGGTATCCGTGGGGATTTCCTGACGTTAAAAAAAAAAAAAAAAAAAAAGGTTAGGTTGGGGTGGATGAGGCAAGCCTTCTCGTGGCCCACCCTGTGAGTAGCGGCCGAGCGATCGGCCGTGAAACTAATTGCCTCGCGGGCCCCTTCCCGCTTCGTCTGCTCGTCAGACGGGGTTTGGAGGGGGTAGCAGCTCGTAGGCCTACCGGGGACTTGTCCTTGGTGGGAGCGAGGGTTCGGGTGGCTTGCCATTCGGACTGCGAGGAAGAAAACCTCTATAAAAAATAACCCAGAAGGTGTGCTTCGGCACACTCGGGCGGGCCTGGAAACCTTGTTTCTAGGCAGGTGGTGCAGCGAACCTGCATCATTACCGTCTGGCTCGTAATCCCGTCGTGGAGTGTCGTTGTCATGTCTAGCGGCTCCATGCGGGGACGAGGGTCTTGGCTTAACCGCCCGGACCGCGAGGAGTGAACCTCTTTAAAAAATCCCCAGTTCCCGGCGTTGGGGCGCCCCCTTGGGGGCCTCGCGCGGCGTCGGGGCACTCGGAGAGAGTGGCAGGCGGGTTGATCTGTCTTTAGCGGCCGACCCTGGGGCACCTCCTGACCCCCCAGGCGTATCAGGGGCACCGTGGCAATCGGGTCACTGCGGCGGTGCAGCTCAAGAACCCGGTACTCGTGGGTTAAAGTATGGACTTGAAAAACTCAAAAACAACTAGAAGAAGCAAAAAAGAAGAGGAGGAGCAGATGCTCGAAGTGGGCGCCGTCGACTCGGACGGCTCCCTAATGGATGATAATTCGAGGTCATCGTCGACATGTCGCAAGAGACGGATCGACGATGAAGAAGACCGTCCCCGAACATCTGGGGACAAGGCGCCGGCAGCGGCTAAAACTAAGAGAGGAAGAGGACGGCCGCCTACCACAGGCGAATATGTCGGCCTTGCGCAGGCAAAGGCGGAGCTGAATGCCCAGATGCAGCGGGAGCTGGAGCTGCAGGCGGAAAAGGAGCTGGCGGCGAGCCTAGAGCCCACACGGCGCGTTGTGGAAGTGAGCGTGGACGACGTGTGTGAGCTGATGGAGGCCTCAGTGAAAAACATCACTCTCATCGCCACGAGGTCAAAGAACTTGAAGGGGACGTACGTGCGCGCCTTAAAGGAAGCCGCCGAAGTCTTCAGCGACGTGCGCAAATATATAATGGATGACACGGTGACACAGGAGGTGAAGGTCCTCCAAAAGGAGAAGAAGCGTCTACAGAAGGAGGTAGAAAACATGAAGAAGGACGTTTCCAATCTGAAGACGGAGCTGGATGCGCTGCGGGAGTCGATGGCGGTCCCCGCGTCGCCACTTCAAGCCCCAACGGGCGGTGGAACTGTGGCCTCGCCTCCTCCACTGGTGCTGGAGGAACTGATGGAGAAGATGGGCGTCATGATGGACGCCAAAATAAGGGAGCTCCAGGACCGGCTGCTTCCGAAGCCCAGGCTGCGGCCTCCGCTGGCGGGTGACGCCGGGCCGCCGACGGCAGCTGATCCAACACACGAGGAGGAGGGTGAGGTGCTGCCTGCTGCGGGTAGTGCCCCACCAAAGACGCCGGGCAGCGACTGGGCCACAGTTGCTGCCAAGAAGAGGAAGAAAAGGGCGGGGGCACCTGTGGCGGTTCCTCCCTCTGCTCCCATGGAGAAGCCGCAGATCAAGAAGAAGGCTGAGAAGAAGAAGGTGCGGTCTAAGCAGCCGAAGCTGCGGGCGCCCAAGACGGCTGCAGTGATGCTGTCCCTGACGCCGGAGGCCATTGAGGGGGGCATGACGTATGCCTCAATACTAAAAAGTGCACGAGACGGAATCAAGCTCGAGGATCTCGGCTGCACTGGTGGCCTTCGGCTGAGGGTCACGAGGACGGGCGCCCGGCTCTTGGAGTTGCCAGCGGCAGCAGGAGGAGAAGTGGCAGATGAGCTGGCTACCAGGCTCGGGCAGGTGCTGGCCCGCGAGTCGGTTAAGGTTACGAGGCCGACGAAGTGTGCCGAGTTGCGGCTCGTTGGGCTAGACGACACGGCTACAGAAGAGGACGTGGCGGCTGCGGTCGCTGGCGCTGGAGACTGCGCCGTGGAGGCGGTCCGGGTTGGGCCCATCAGGGCCCTACCTTCGGGAGTGAGGACCGCCTGGATCAAGTGTCCGGTGAAGGCTGCCCAGAAGGTGGCCAAGGGAAGATTGCTGGTTGGCTGGGTCTCAGTGGGCGTCCGCCTGCTGGAGCCGCGGCCAATGCGGTGCTACCGGTGCCTTCAGGTGGGCCACGCGGCAGTCACCTGCAAAGAGGAGCAGGACCGCAGCGGCCAGTGCTATCGCTGCGGTCAAGAAGGTCACCGAGTCGCAGAGTGTGAGGCGGCTCCCAGATGTTCATTGTGCGCGGCGGCAGGGAGGCCGGCGGCGCACAGGCTTGGCGGGAAAGCCTGCCCCGGGCTGAAGAAAGTGGTCGACGTACGGACCGCGACCACCGAGGCCAGCGGGGCGGCTGCAGTAGCGAAGGAGCGAGGGGTGGAGGCAATGGGCACGTAGGTGCCTTGTCCGGCGCCTCCCCCTCATGAGGCTTGGGGCGCACCACGGGGGTGGTGTCGTCCCATCAAGGGCCTCGGGACGGTGCGTGCATGTGTTCCCCATGCACCTCCCTATTCCTCGGCGTGGGAAGTTGTTCCCTGCGCAAGCGGGCGGGCTCGGCTTAAGTGTCGGGCAGCGCCGGTGGGGTCGCGTGATGTTATGCTCACGCGTTCCCGCGACCCCGCCAACCATGGCGACTAGTAGGAACACCGTCAGGTTTTAGTCGGTTCGAGTCCGACATAACCCTCTGGCTCCCCCGGGCCGGGAGGGTATCCGTGGGGATTTCCTGACGTTAAAAAAAAAAAAAAAAAAAAAAAAAAAAAAAAAAAAAAAAAAAAAAAAAAAAAAAAAAAAAAAAGGTTAGGTTAGGTTGGGGTGGATGGGGCAAGCCTTCTCGTGGCCCACCCTGTGAGTAGCGGTCGAGGAGTAGACCGTGAAACCAATTGCCCCGAGGCTGCTCTCCGCCTCCGTCGATGGCTCCGACGGAGGCTGGAGGAGTGGTGGGTGCCGGGACCGCGTCGTTTTCAGGGAACCGCCACTCCCTGGCGGCGCGCGTCCCTGGCCTTTGGGGGCGGGCCCAGCAATCAACGCGATTGCTGGGCAGGCAGTGTCAGCGCTGCCACCGTCAAATCTCGTAACCCTGCACTGGAGTTCTTCCCTGGTGTTAGGGCCGAGGGTCCAAGGGGCTTGCTCCTTGGACCGCGAGGAAGAAAACCTCTCTAAAAAATTACTTGAGCCCGGGAATCTGGGCTCTGGAGAAGGGCTGGGTGGTGGGGAGGGGGGGTCATGAAAATGATAGCGTGACCTCCTCTCTCCCCTACCTAGGGCCGTGGGGTGGCAAGCTGGGGCTTGCTGCTCCTTCGCGTTCGGCCTAGAGGTGGTGCGCGCGTGTCCCGCGCGCCCCTCGGTGTTGCTGGGCGGGGGTTCGCCTTCGCCCAGCCGAGGTGGGTTCGGCTTCGGCCGGACAGCGCCGGTGGGGTCGCGTGATGTAATGCTCACGCAGTTCCCGCGATCCCGCCGAGTAAGGCGCCCCGGTGGACACCGTCAGGTTTTAGTCGGTTCGAGTCCGACATAACCCTCTGGCTCCCCAGGGCCGGAAGGGTATCCGTGGGGATTTCCTGACGTTAAAAAAAAAAAAAAAAAAAAAAAAAAAAAAAAAAAAAAAGGTTAGGTTAGGTTAGGTTAGGTTAGGTTAGGTTAGGTTAGGTTAGGTTAGGTTGGGGTGGATGGGGCAAGCCTTCTCGTGGCCCACCCTGTGAGTAGCGGTCGAGGAGGAGACCGTGAAACCAATTGCCCCCGGGGCTGCTCCACCTCCGTCGAGGGATACCGACGGAGTGCTGGAGGAGTGGTGGGTGCCGGGACCGCGTCATTTTGCCGGGAGACACCACTCCCGGGTGGCGCGCGTCCCTGGCCTCCGGGCGGGCCCGGCAATTGACGCGATTGCTGGGCGGGCAGCTTCTGCGCTGCCACCGTTCAATCTCGTAACCCTGTTCTGGAGTTATGCTCTGGTCGGGGCCGAGGGTCTACGGGGCTTGCCCCTTGGACCACGAGGAAGAAAACCTCTATAAAAAATTACTTGAGCCCGGGAAACTGGGCTCTGGAGAAGTTCTGGGTGGTGGGGAGGGGGGGTCACGAAGATAGGGTCGTGACCTCCTCTCTCCCCTACTTAGGGCCGTGGGGTGGTAAGCTGGGGATTGCCGCTCCTTCGCGTTCGGCCTAGAGGTGGTGCGCGCGTGTCCCGTGCGCCTCTCGGTGTTTTGCTGGGCGGAGGTTCGCCTTCACCCAGCCGAGGTGGGTCTGGCTTCGGCCGGACAGCGCCGGTGGGGTCGCGTGATGTTATGCTCACGCGTTCCCGCGACCCCGCCGAGTAAGGCGCCCCGGAGGACACCGTCAGGTTTTAGTCGGTTCGAGTCCGACATAACCCTCTGGCTCCCCAGGGCCGGACGGGTATCCGTGGGGATTTCCTGACGTTAAAAAAAAAAAAAAAAAAAAAAGGTTAGGTTAGGTTAGGTTGGGGTGGATGGGGTGGATGAGGCAGGGGTGGATGAGGCAAGCCTTCTCGTGGCCCACCCTGTGAGTAGCGGCTGAGTGATCGGCCGTGAAACTAATTGCCTCGCGGGCCCCCTCCCGCTTCGTCTGCTCGTCAGATGGGGTTTGGAGGGGGTAGCAGCTCGTAGGCCTGCCGGGGACTTGTCCTTGGTAGGAGCGAGGGTTCGGATGGCTTGCCATTCGGACTGCGAGGAAGAAAACCTCTATAAAAAATAACCCAGAAGGTGTGCTTCGGCACACTCGGGCGGGCCTGGAAACCTTGTTTCTGGGCAGGTGGTGCAGCGAACCTGCATCATTACCGTCTGGCTCGTAATCCCGTCGTGGAGTGTCGTTGTCATGTCTAGCGGCTCCATGCGGGGACGAGGGTCTTGGCTTAACCGCCCGGACCGCGAGGAGTGAACCTCTTTAAAAAATCCCCAGTTCCCGGCGTTGGGGCGCCCCCTTGGGGGCCTCGCGCGGCGTCGGGGCACTCGGAGAGAGTGGCAGGCGGGTTGATCTGTCTTTAGCGGCCAACCCTGGGGTACCTCCTGACCCCCCAGGCGTATCAGGGGCACCGTGGCAATCGGGTCACTGCGGCGGTGCAGCTCAAGAACCCGGTAATCGTGGGTTGAAGAATGGATATGAACAAACAAAAAACAAAAACTAGCAGAAGAGGAAGAAAAGAAGAAGAGGAGGAGCAGATGCTCGAGGTGGGCGCCGTCGACTCGGACGGCTCCCTAATGGATGATAATTCGAGATCATCGTCGACATGTCGCAAGAGACGGATCGACGATGAAGATGAAGATCGTCCCCGAACATCAGGGGACAAGGCGCCGGCAACGGCGCATTCCAAGAGAGGAAGAGGACGGCCGCCGACCACAGGCGAATATGTCGGCCTGGCTAAGGCGAAGGCGGAGCTGAATGCCCAGATACAGCGGGAGCTGGAGCTGTTGGCAGAGAAGGGGCTGCTGGCGAGCCTAGAGCCCACACGGCCCGTTGTGGAGGAAGTCAGCGTGGACGACGTGTGCGACGAGATGGAGGCCGCAGTGAAGAACCTTACCCTCATCGCCACGAGGTCGAAGAACCTGAAGGGGACATACGTGCGCGCCTTAAAGGAAGCCGCGGAAATCTTTAGCGATGCGAGAGAGTTCATCAAGAACAGCACGGTGACACAGGAGGTGAAGGTCCTCCAAAGCCAAAAGAGGCGTCTTCAGCAAGAGGTGGAAAACTTGAGGAAAGACGTTTCGAACCTAAAGACGGAGCTGGGTGCGCTGCGGAAGTCGATGGCGGCCCCCGCGTCGCCACCTCAAGGGACTGTGGCCTCGCCTCTTCTACTGGTGCCGGAGGACCTGGTGGAGAAGATGGGCGCCATGATGGACGCGAAAATAAGGAAGCTCGAAGACCGGCTGCTTCCTAAGCCCGGGCTGCGGCCTCCGTTAACGGGTGACGTCGGGCCTCTGACGCCAGATGATCCGACACAAGAAGAGGGGAGGGAGGTGTTGCCTGCTGCGGGTAACGCCCCACCGCAGAAGTCGGGCAGTGACTGGGCCACAGTCGCTGCCAAGAAGAAGAAGAAAAGGGCGGGGGCACCTGTGGCGGTTCCCGCCTCTGCTCCCTCGGTGAAGCCGCAGAAGAAGGCAGAGAGGAAGAAGATGCGGCCCAAGCAGCCGAGGCTGCGGGCGCCCAAGACGGCGGCTGTGATGCTGTCCCTGACGCCGGAGGCCATTGAGGGGGGCATGACGTATGCCTCTATGCTCAAAAGTGCACGAGACGGAGTGAAGCTGGAGGATCTCGGCTGCACTGGTGGCCTTCGGCTGAGGGTCACGAGGACGGGCGCCCGGCTATTGGAGTTGCCAGCGGCGGCGGGTGATGAAAAGGCCGATGAGCTGGCTGCCAGGCTCGGGCAGGTGCTGGCCCGCGAGTCAGTGAAAATAACGAGGCCGACGAAGTGTGCCGAGTTGCGGCTCATTGGGCTCGATGACACGGCCACAGAAGAGGACGTGGCGGCTGCGGTCGCTGGCGCTGGAGACTGCGCCGTGGAGGCGGTCCGGGTTGGGCCCATCAGGGCCCTACCCTCGGGAGTGAGGACCGCCTGGATCAGGTGTCCAGTGAGGGCTGCCCAGAAGGTGGCCAAAGGGAGGTTACTGGTTGGCTGGGTCTCGGTGGGCGTCCGCCTGCTGGGGTCGCGGCCGATGCGGTGCTACCGGTGCCTTCAGGTGGGGCACGCAGCCGTCACCTGTAAAGAAGAGGAGGACCGCAGCGGCCAGTGCTATCGCTGCGGTCAGGAGGGTCACCGAGTCGCAGAGTGTGAGGCGGCTCCCAGATGTTCACTGTGCGCGGCGGCAGGGAGGCCGGCGGCGCACAGGCTGGGCGGAAAAGCCTGCCCCGGGCTGAAGAAAGTGGTTGACGTACGGACCGCAACCACCGAGGCCAGCGGGGCGGCTGCAGCGGCGAAGGAGCGAGGGGTGGAGGCGATGGGCACGTAGGTGCCTTGTCCGGCGCCTCCCCCTCATGAGGCTTGGGGCGCACTACGGGGGTGGTGTCGTCCCATCAAGGGCCTCGGGACGGTGTGTGCATGTGTTCCCCATGCACCTCCCTTTTCCTCGGCGTGGGAAGCCATTCCTTGCGCAAGCGAGAGGGCTCGACTTAAGTGTCGGGCAGCACCGGTGGGGTCGCGTGATGTTATGCTAACGCGTTCCCGCGACCCCGCCGACCATTGTGACGAGTAGGAACACCGTCAGGTTTTAGTCGGTTCGAGTCCGACATAACCCTCTGGCTCCCCCGAGCCGGCGGGTATCCGTGGGGATTTCCTGACGTTAAAAAAAAAAAAAAAAAAGGTTAGGTTAGGTTAGGTTAGGTTAGGTTAGGTTAGGTTGGGGTGGATGAGGCAAGCCTTCTCGTGGCCCACCCTGTGAGTAGCGGCCGAGCGATCGGCCGTGAAACTAATTGCCTCGCGGGCCCCTTCCCGCTTCGTCTGCTCGTCAGACGGGGCTTGGAGGGGGTAGCAGCTCGTAAGCCTACCGGGGACTTGTCCTTGGTGGGAGCGAGGGTTCGGATGGCTTGCCATTCGGACTGCGAGGAAGAAAACCTCTATAAAAAATAACCCAGAAGGTGTGCTTCGGCACACTCGGGCGGGCCTGGAAACCTTGTTTCTGGGCAGGTGGTGCAGCGAACCTGCATCATTACCGTCTGGCTCGTAATCCCGTCATGGAGTGTCGTTGTCATGTCTAGCGGCTCTATGCGGGGACGAGGGTCTTGGCTTAACCGCCCGGACCGCGAGGAGTAAACCTCTTTAAAAAATCCCCAGTTCCCGGCGTTGGGGCGCCCCCCTTGGGGGCCTCGCGCGGCGTCGGGGCACTCGGAGAGAGTGGCAGGCGGGTTGATCTGTCTTTAGCGGCCGACCCTGGGGTACCTCCTGACCCCCCAGGCGTATCAGGGGCACCGTGGCAATCGGGTCACTGCGGCGGTGCAGCTCAAGAACCCGGTACTCGTGGGTTGAAGAATGGACTTAAACAAATCAAAAACCAAAACAAGTAGAAGAAGGAGGAAAGATGAAGAGGAGGAGCAGATGCTCGAGGTGGGCGCCGTCGACTCGGACGGCTCCCTAATGGATGATAATTCGAGATCATCGTCGACATGTCGCAAGAGACGGATCGACGATGAAGAAGAAGATCGTCCCCGAACATCAGGGGACAAGGCGCCGGCAACGGCGCATTCCAAGAGAGGAAGAGGACGGCCGCCTACCACAGGCGAATATGTCGGCCTTGCACAGGCGAAGGCGGAGCTGAATGCCCAGATTCAGCGGGAACTGGAGCTGCAGGCAGAGAAGGAGCTAGCGGCGAGCCTAGAGCCCACACGGAGCTATGTGGAAGTGAGCGTGGAAGAAGTGTGTGACATGATGGAGGCCTCAGTGAAAAACATCACTCTCATCGCCACGAGGTCAAAGAACTTGAAGGGGACGTATGTGCGCGCCTTGAAGGATGCCGCCGAAGTCTTCAGTAACGTGCGCAAATACATAATGGATGACACGGTGACACAGGAGGTGAAGGTTCTCCAAAAGGAGAAGAAGCGCCTTCAGAAGGAGGTGGAGAACACGAAAAGAGACGTTCAAAACCTGAAGACGGAGCTAGGTGCACTGCGGGAGTCGATGGCGGCCCCCGCGTCGCCACCTCAGGCCCCAACGGGCGGTGGGACTGTGGCCTCGCCTCCTCCACTGGTGCCGGAGGACCTGTTGGAGAAGTTAGCGCAGAAGATGGGCGTCATAATGGACGCTAAAATAAGGGAGCTCCAAGACCGGCTGCTACCGAAGCCCAGGCTGCGGCCTCCGCTGGCGGGTGACGGCGGATCGCCGACGGCAGCTGATCCAACACACGAGGAGGAGGGTGAGGTGCTGCCTGCTGCGGGTAGTGCCCCACCAAAGACGCCGGGCAGCGACTGGGCCACAGTTGCTGCCAAGAAGAGGAAGAGAAGGGCGAGGGCACCTGTGGCGGTTCCTGCCTCTGCTCCCTCGAAGAAACCGCAGAAGAAGGCAGAGAGGAAGAAGTCACGGTCCAAGCAGCCGAAGCTGCGGGCGCCCAAGACGGCTGCAGTGATGCTGTCCCTGACGCCGGAGGCCATTGAGGGGGGCATGACGTATGCCTCTATGCTCAAAAGTGCACGAGACGGAGTGAAGCTGGAGGATCTCGGCTGCACTGGTGGCCTTCGGCTGAGGGTCACGAGGACGGGCGCCCGGCTATTGGAGTTGCCAGCGGCGGCGGGTGATGAAAAGGCCGATGAGCTGGCTGCCAGGCTCGGGCAGGTGCTGGCCCGCGAGTCAGTGAAAATAACGAGGCCGACGAAGTGTGCCGAATTGCGGCTCGTTGGGCTCGATGATACGGCCACAGAAGAGGACGTGGCGGCTGCGGTCGCTGGCGCTGGAGACTGCGCCGTGGAGGCGGTCCGGGTTGGGCTCATCAGAGCCCTACCCTCGGGAGTGAGGACCGCCTGGATCAGGTGTCCAGTGAGGGCTGCACAGAAGGTGGCCAAGGGGAGGTTACTGGTTGGCTGGGTCTCGGTGGGCGTCCGCCTGCTGGGGCCGCGGCCGATGCGGTGCTACCGATGCCTTCAGGTGGGGCACGCAGCCGTCACCTGTAAAGAAGAGGAGGACCGCAGCGGCCAGTGCTATCGCTGCGGTCAGGAGGGTCACCGAGTCGCAGAGTGTGAGGCGGCTCCCAGATGTTCACTGTGCGCGGCGGCAGGGAGGCCGGCGGCGCACAGGCTGGGCGGAAAAGCCTGCCCCGGGCTGAAGAAAGTGGTTGACGTACGGACCGCAACCACCGAGGCCAGCGGGGCGGCTGCAGCGGCGAAGGAGCGAGGGGTGGAGGCGATGGGCACGTAGGTGCCTTGTCCGGCGCCTCCCCCTCATGAGGCTTGGGGCGCACCACGGGGGTGATGTCGTCCCATCAAGGGCCTCGGGACGGTGCGTGCATGTGTTCCCCATGCACCTCCCTGTTCCTCGGATCGGGAAGTCGTTCCCTGCGCTAGCGGGCGGGCTCGACTTAAGTGTCGGGCAGCACCGGTGGGGTCGCGTGATGTTATGCTAACGCGTTCCCGCGACCCCGCCGACCATTGTGACGAGTAGGAACACCGTCAGGTTTTAGTCGGTTCGAGTCCGACATAACCCTCTGGCTCCCCCGGGCCGGAAGGGTATCCGTGGGGATTTCCTGACGTTAAAAAAAAAAAAAAAAAAAAAAAAAAAAAAAAAAAAAGGTTAGGTTAGGTTAGGTTAGGTTAGGTTAGGTTGGGGTGGATGGGGCAAGCCTTCTCGTGGCCCACCCTGTGAGTAGCGGTCTTGAGCCATGACCGTGAAACTAATTGCCCCCGGGGCTGCTCCATCTCCGTCGATGGACCCGACGGAGTCCTGGAGCAGCAGGTGCCGGGACGGCTTCTTGGTGTCTGGTCCGGGCACTAGGATGTCCGTCCCTGGCTGTTGGGGCGGGTCCGGCAATCAACGCGATTGCTGGGCAGGCAGTGTCAGCGCTGCCACCGTCAAATCTCGTAACCCTGCACTGGAGTTCTTCCCTGGTGTTAGGGCCGAGGGTCCAAGGGGCTTGCTCCTTGGACTGCGAGGAAGAAAACCTCTCTAAAAAATTACTTGAGCCCGGGAAACTGGGCTCTGGAGATGGGATGGGTGGCGGTGGGAGGGGGCCGCGATGTCATAATTAATCGCGGCCTCCTCCCCCCACGCCTTGGCCGTGGGGTGGTAAGCTGGGGCTTGCCGCTCCTTCGCGTTCGGCCTAGAGGTGGTGCGCGCGTGTCCCGCGCGCCCCTCGGTGTTGCTGGGCGGGGGTTCGACTTCGCCCAGCTGAGGTGGGTTCGGCTTCGGCCGGACAGCGCCGGTGGGGTCGCGTGATGTAATGCTCACGCAGTTCCCGTGACCCCGCCGAGTAAGGCGCCCCGGTGGACACCGTCAGGTTTTAGTCGGTTCGAGTCCGACATAACCCTCTGGCTCCCCAGGGCCGGACGGGTATCCGTGGGGATTTCCTGACGTTAAAAAAAAAAAAAAAAAAAAAAAAGGTTAGGTTAGGTTAGGTTGGGGTGGATGGGGCAAGCCTTCTCGTGGCCCACCCTGTGAGTAGCGGCCGAAGGATAGAGCGGCCGTGAAACCAATTGCCCCCGGGGCTGCTCCATCTCCGTCGATGGACCCGACGGAGTCCTGGAGCAGCAGGTGCCGGGACGGCTTCTCGGTGTCTGGTCCTGGCACTGGGTTGTCCGTCCCTGGCTTTTGGGCGGGCTCGGCAATTGACGCGATTGCTGGGCAGGCAGCTTCAGCGCTGCCACCGTTAAATCTCGTAATCCTGTTCTGGAGTTCTTCTCTGGTCAGGGCCGAGGGTCTACGGGGGCTTGCCCCTTGGACTGCGAGGAAGAAAACCTCTATAAAAAATTACTTGAGCCCGGAAACTGGGCTCTGGAGATGGGATGGGTGGCGGTGGGAGGGGGCCGCGATGTCATAATTAATCGCGGCCTCCTCCCCCCACGCCTTGGCCGTGGGGTGGTAAGCTGGGGCTTGCCGCTCCTTCGCGTTCGGCCTAGAGGTGGTGCGCGCGTGTCCCGCGCGCCCCTCGGTGTTGCTGGGCGGGGGTTCGCCTTCGCCCAGCTGAGGTGGGTTCGGCTTCGGCCGGACAGCGCCGGTGGGGTCGCGTGATGTAATGCTCACGCAGTTCCCGTGACCCCGCCGAGTAAGGCGCCCCGGTGGACACCGTCAGGTTTTAGTCGGTTCGAGTCCGACATAACCCTCTGGCTCCCCAGGGCCGGAAGGGTATCCGTGGGGATTTCCTGACGTTAAAAAAAAAAAAAAAAAAAAAAAAAAAAAAGGTTAGGTTAGGTTGGGGTGGATGGGTTGGATGGGGCAAGCCTTCTCGTGGCCCACCCTGTGAGTAGCGGTCTGAGCCATGACCGTGAAACTAATTGCCCCCGGGGCTGCTCCATCTCCGTCGATGGACCCGACGGAGTCCTGGAGCAGCAGGTGCCGGGACGGCTTCTCGGTGTCTGGTCCGGGCACTGGGATGTCCGTCCCTGGCTGTTGGGGCGGGCCCGGCAATTGACGCGATTGCTGGGCAGGCAGCTTCTGCGCTGCCACCGTTCAATCTCGTAACCCTGCACTGGAGTTCTTCCCTGGTGTCAGGGCCGAGGGTCTACGGGGCTTGCCCCTTGGACCGCGAGGAAGAAAACCTCTATAAAAAATTACTTGAGCCCGGGTATGAGAACCGGGCTCTGGAGATGGGCTGGGTGGTGGGGAGGGGGGGTCACGAAATTTGGCGCGTGACCTCCTCTCTCCCCTGCCTAGGGTCGTGGGGTGGTAAGCTGGGGCTTGCCGCTCCTTCGCGTTCGGCCTAGAGGTGGTGCGCGCGTGTCCCGCGCGCCCCTCGGTGTTGCTGGGCGGAGGTTCGCCTTCGCCCAGCTGAGGTGGGTTCGGCTTCGGCCGGACAGCGCCGGTGGGGTCGCGTGATGTAATGCTCACGCAGTTCCCGTGACCCCGCCGAGTAAGGCGCCCCGGTGGACACCGTCAGGTTTTAGTCGGTTCGAGTCCGACATAACCCTCTGGCTCCCCAGGGCCGGACGGGTATCCGTGGGGATTTCCTGACGTTAAAAAAAAAAAAAAAAAGGTTGGGGTGGATGGGGCAAGCCTTCTCGTGGCCCACCCTGTGAGTAGCGGTCTTGAGCCATGACCGTGAAACCAATTGCCCCGGGGCTGCTCTCCGCCTCCGCCGATGGCTCCGACGGAGGCTGGAGGAGTGGTGGGTGCCGGGACCGCGTCGTTTTCAGGGAACCGCCACTCCTTGGCGGCGCGCGTCCCTGGCCTTTGGGGGCGGGCCCGGCAATCAACGCGATTGCTGGGCAGGCAGTGTCTGCGCTGCCACCGTCAAATCTCGTAACCCTGGACTGGAGTTCTTCCCTGGTGTTAGGGCCGAGGGTCCAAGGGGCTTGCTCCTTGGACCGCGAGGAAGAAAACCTCTCTAAAAAATTACTTGGGTCCAGGCTAGGGACTGGGCTCTGGAGATGGGCTGGGTGGTGGGGAGGGGGGGTCACGAAAATGGTAACGTGACCTCCTCTCTCCCCTACCTAGGGCCGTGGGGTGGTAAGCTGGGGCTTGCTGCTCCTTCGCGTTCGGCCTAGAGGTGGTGCGCGCGTGTCCCGCGCGCCCCTCGGTGTTGCTGGGCGGGGGTTCGCCTTCGCCCAGCCGAGGTGGGTTCGGCTTCGGCCGGACAGCGCCGGTGGGGTTGCGTGATGTAATGCTCACGCAGTTCCCGTGACCCCGCCGAGTAAGGCGCCCCGGTGGACACCGTCAGGTTTTAGTCGGTTCGAGTCCGACATAACCCTCTGGCTCCCCAGGGCCGGAAGGGTATCCGTGGGGATTTCCTGACGTTAAAAAAAAAAAAAAAAAAAAAAAAAAAAAAAAGGTTAGGTTAGGTTGGGGTGGATGGGGCAAGCCTTCTCGTGGCCCACCCTGTGAGTAGCGGTCTTGAGCCATGACCGTGAAACTAATTGCCCCCGGGGCTGCTCTCCGCCTCCGTCGATGGCTCCGACGGAGGCTGGAGGAGTGGTGGGTGCCGGGACCGCGTCATTTTGCCACGACTGGTGTACAGTTGGGCGCCTGTCGTGGCCTCCTCCGTCCCCTACCTAGGGCCGTGGGGTGGTAAGCTGGGGCTTGCCGCTCCTTCGCGTTCGGCCTAGAGGCGGTGCGCGCGTGTCCCGCGCGCCCCTCGGTGTTGCTGGGCGGGGGTTCGCCTTCGCCCAGCTGAGGTGGGTTCGGCTTCGGCCGGACAGCGCCGGTGGGGTCGCGTGATGTAATGCTCACGCAGTTCCCGTGACCCCGCCGAGTAAGGCGCCCCGGTGGACACCGTCAGGTTTTAGTCGGTTCGAGTCCGACATAACCCTCTGGCTCCCCAGGGCTAGAAGGGTATCCGTGGGGATTTCCTGACGTTAAAAAAAAAAAAAAAGGTTAGGTTAGGTTGGGGTGGATGAGGCAAGCCTTCTCGTGGCCCACCCTGTGAGTAGCGGCCGATAGATCGGCCGTGAAACTAATTGCCTCGAGGCTTCTCCAGCTCCGTCTGTTCTGCCAGACGGAGTGGTGGACGAAGTTAGTCCCTAGGGCGTACCAAAGTGTGCGCCCTAGGCTCAAGGGCGGGGCCCGGCAATACTAACACCTTTTGCCGGGCGGGTAGTGCCAGTTTCTGGTGCTACCACGGGAGATATCGTAACTCAGTGCCAGAGCTTGCTCTGGTCTGGGCCGAGGGTCTGGGGGGCTTGCCCCTTGGACCGCGAGGAAGAAAACCTCTCTAAAAAATCACCCTAAGCCCAAGTTTCTGGTGCTCGGCGATGGGCTGAGTGGCTGGAGGGAGTCCAGTCACTAGAGCACCAACCCATAGAGGAGCTCCCCTCTTTAAAAAACAAAAAACTATGAGTGCTGTTTTAAAAGAAAAACTACCCCAGGAGGGTACCAGCCGCGACGCGGCTGGAGAATCCCTTCAGGCTTCGGCCTGCAGCCCCGTCTATTCTGGGGGGGGCAAAAACCGCACTGGGGGCAGGGAAACCTGCTCCCCCAATCCGTTGGTCGTCCTCGAACGTCTGGACGACCACTCCCTCGCGTCCGGGTCGGCCTCGGACGCTGAATCAGCGTGCTCGGGGATGAGCATGTCATCACGCTCATCCCCTATTATCATTGGGCGAAAGCGGCCCAGTGAAGATGATGAGGGAGCTCCCAGCTCCAAGGTTGGGCCTCGGAGAAGGGGACGCCCGCCAACGACAGGCCAGTATGTTGGCCTGGCCAAGGCGAAGGAGGCCTTGAACGAGGCTAAGGCCAGGGAGCTGGAGCTCCAATCGGAGGAGAGCCTGAGCCGGTTGGTTCGCGAGACAAGGTCAGGCGCGTGTCTTGCGGACCTTCCAGCGGACGCCCTAGCGCAGGAGGCGGCGGGTGGCGTCAAGATTATTCTTGACGTCGCCGCCAAATCCAGAAATTTGAAAGGGACAAATGTTAGGGCCCTTAAAGAGGCGGCGAGTCGGATCGCCGATGCGGTTGCGGTTTTCAAGGCCCGCACGGTGTCCGACGAGACGGCGGCCCTGCAGGCAGAAAACATTCGCCTTCAGACGGAGGTTACGGCTCTACGGCGTGAGATGGAGCTGCTTAGGGCTGAGTTTCGCGCCGGGCCTGCACAACCTGCGCCAATTGCGGCGGTAGTGGACACGGCCCCTCCTAAAGTGGGCGAAGAATTTATGGCGTCTATCATGAGCAAAATTGGCTTTATGATAGACGCCAAGCTGGCCGGTTTGGAGGATCGCCTTCTCCCGGAAAAACGAATGCGGCCGCCGCTTCGAGCTGACGCTGCGGCGCGCCTTACCGGGCCTCGTGCTCCACCATCGGGTGAAGCGCGAGCGGGGGCAGCAGCCCCGAAGGCAACAGCGGCGGCCAAACGTCAACCGGCGCGGCTCTTGCCTCCAGCGCCTAAGTCGATGGAGGAAGGTTGGTCGACCGTAGTGAGGAAGGGGCAGAAGAGAGTGGGAGCGCCATTCTCTTCACGGGTCAAGGGGTCTCCGCCTTCGACTAAGGCTCCAGCCCCTAAAAGGAAGCCAGCCCTTCGGCCACCACGCTCTTCCGTGGTGGTTCTAACGATATCGCCCCAAGGCAAGGAAGGTGGACTTACGTTCGCCCAGGTTCTAAAAGTGGCCAAGGAGAAGTTGGCCACCGAAGACCTGGGTGGCTTGGAAGTACGCGTCCGCCAGACTGCGACCGGGGCGAGACTTCTCGAGGTCCCAGGGTCGGCAAGTGAGGAAAAGGCCGACCAACTGGCTGCTAGGCTTGCGGCCGCGCTGGACCCCGAGTTAGTGCGGGTCTCCAGGCCCGTGAAGACGGCAGAATTGAAACTGTCGGGCCTGGATGACTCAATCACCGTGGAAGAGGTGGTGGAGGCAGTGGCCAAGGCTGGGGAGTGCTCTCCTCAGGCCATCAAGGCCGGAGAAATAAAAGTTTCGCCGTCGGGGATGGGCACTGCATGGCTCAGGTGTCCCATCCCTGCGGCCAAGAAAGTGGCGGCTGGCCGCCTGTTGATTGGCTGGGTGTCGGTACGGGTTCAATTGTTGGACCCCCGACCCCAAAGGTGTTTCAAGTGCCTCCAAGTCGGTCACGTGAGGCCCATGTGCACCTCCGAGACCGACCGCAGCGAAGAATGCTACCGCTGCGGTCGGTCCGGCCACAAGGCCACGGGGTGCAGCAACGCAGCCCACTGCAGCCTCTGTGCTGCAGTCAACAGACCCGCCGAACATCGGGCGGGTAGTAAGGCGTGCGTGGGGTCCCGACCCCAAAAACAAAAGAAAGGTGCGGCCCTACGGACCGGGGCCCCCGCTGCACCTCAGCCAGCCGCCCCTGCAAGAAGCAGGGAAGGGGAGGCAATGGAAGCATAAATGCTCCATCTGCGCCTCCTCCAGGCGAACGTCAACCACTGCGCCGCGGCTCAAGATCTTCTTCTTCAGTCCCTGGCGCAGTGGTCGATTGATGTCGCCATGGTGGCCGAGCCCTATTTCGTCCCTGACAGTTGGTCTGGGGACGTGGACGGCTCGGTCGCCGTTGTGTCCTCTGGTGTGAACGTACCAGCCCCTGCTATCACCGCTAGGGGTCGGGGGTACGTGGCAGTCCTTTGGGGAGACATCGTAGTAGTCGGTGTCTATTTCTCCCCAAACTGGAGTCTCGCAGAATTTGAACAATCGGTCGATAGGCTCGGGCGTGAAATAATGCGCGCCCGGCCCAGAGAAGTGTTGGTGGCGGGGGATTTTAATTCGAAATCCCGAACATGGGGTTCCCCCGCCACAGACGTCAGAGGCGAGACTCTGGAGTCGTGGGCAGCGTCGACTGGCCTCGTCGTTTTGAATCGGGGCTCGGTCGAGACTTGCGTGCGGCAGACGGGAGGGTCCGTCGTAGACTTGACGTTTGCGACCCCCGCGCTCGCGCGCACTGTCCACAACTGGACTGTCTTGGAGCGGGAGGAGACTTTGTCCGATCACCGGTACATCCGGTTCGACCTCTCCTCCGCTCCGGTCAATACTTGGGTCCGTACCAGAGGACACAACAACGGGTCCTCCCCGAGATGGTGCCTCAAGAGGATGAACAAAGATTTGCTGGTGGAAGCTTCCATCGTCCAGGCCTGGTCATCAACATCGACTGGGCCTGTGGAGGTCGATCAAGAAGCAGAGTGGTTCCGGGGCGCAATGACAAGCATCTGCGATACCGCGATGCCCCGGGCCCAGCTACGACCTCCTAGGCGTCAGGTGTACTGGTGGTCTGAAGAAATCGCCCAGCAGCGGAAGGGCTGCGTAGTGGCGAGGCGCCGGTACACCAGATACCGCAGAAGGCGGAATCGCGACGCCGGCGAGGAAGCACAGCTGTACGCTGCATACACGCAGTCGCGGAGAGTGTTGCAGCTGTCCATCAGCAACGCCAAGGCTAGTGCCAGAGCGGAGCTGCTCGAGACTCTGAACAGAGATCCGTGGGGGCGCCCATACAGGATGGTTATGGGCAAGCTTCGCCCTTGGGCCCCCCCGCTCACGGAAAGTCTCGAGCCCCGGCTGCTTGAG